>KQ962350.1:38129-59160 GCA_001563735.1 Leucoagaricus sp. SymC.cos | reverse complement strand
TCGGATTGGAGGGAGTCGAATTTAAGTCGATCTCACCATGAATGATTGACAAGTATGTTGGATAACTATTGATCATAATGCGTATTAATTTAGTGCTCATGATTATGAAACCGCGGAAGAATGGTAGTAATGCTGGGTTGATTAGTTTAGGACGAGTAGTAAATGGCATCACCACCTGCGAGTGCCATCTTGACCGGTTTAGAGTCTTGCAATGTGATACTGGACTGCGTGGGCAATATGGGCGCTCAAGCGTTTGTTACTTTACACCTAGTCGTTCCGCGAAGAATTATCTGTAGGGTTTGAGTGAAGTCGAAAACAGCAAGCCCATCTTAAAACTGACACTCACTGGCACCTCGCCAAACCTATACTGTGACTGATTCTGTGGCGGCAGTCGTAGGGGACATTGTCGAAGGAACTTGAGGTGTGCGGCAGAAAGAGTTGGATTGAAAGTGAATATCATTGTATAACGGTTTTGGTGACTACAAGCGAGTGGGAATGATTAATGAAAGGAAACAAACGTTGCGCGAGAGATATCAATGAAGAGACAACGGCGTGGGGCAGTAAAGATGATTGCGAGTGAGAAATTCAATGACGACGAGCAACTAGACGCGCGTGGAAGGCACCAGTCACGGTCCTGTGGGTACGTTTTTCGGGGACGCTGATGAAGACGAGAAAAGTTGAGAGGTGGATGATGGACATTATACTCGTGAGTAGTCCGACGAAGAGGAAGACACCGATATCAATAATCAGTTAGAGAGAATGCAAAGTTGATGATCGATTAGATGTGTATTATCCAGATCACAATTCTAGCTTGATGGCGGTGATTAGAATCTGGTCCATCGTGCCAATACTTGCTCTTGATCTGGGAGGGTGTGGTCCATGTCATCTGCCACAAGTAGTTATGTGTCAGCAAATGCAGAGGCGGTCCAAAAGTTCCGTCAAATGTGCAGCAGAAAAGCGAGATTTCATTGGTGTTTCATCACATATGCGCACCAGAAGCCGCCAGCAAAAATGAATGGAACCCATCAAGAGGTGTTAAGATTCCAGTGGTATCCGGGGCCAGAAGTCCTTATTGTCATTGTACAAGAATGTCTGAAGATCAACATGTAACATACAGCCACGAGAGGCAAAGAAGCCGAGCAGTCTGTAGATCTACACTACCACACCTTGTCTCATCAACGCATACGTGAGTACATCTATAGATGACCCATCCTTTGATAGCACTCTCATCTCTTCCACGTCCCGGAAAATGCTGTCGATATACTCCGCTGCTCCAGAAAAATGCGCGACCTGGGCACACGCAGCATGCAAGCGTAGGTATCGTGGATCAGGCAAAGGTAGCCTGGCATCTGTGGAACTGAGCGTAACGATCTTCGGGAGAAGGGGAACTATGCTTTCTCGGACAGCGCGAATATGGTACTGGTTAGGTGCATCCTATAACACATTTAGATTAAATTCCAAAAATTCAAGTTCCAAGAGGGACACACCGTCTCTTCGAACCAGATTGAAAGACAGTCGAAGTAAGTGTGTAAACTCGATTCTAGCGTCAGAATATTCTCAAGTCGATTTATGCCTGCCCCGTTCAGTTCCTTATCAAACTGAACCTGTCCAAACCTATCCAGTACCGCGCAAATCGAGGTCGCATCATCAGTCTGAATGGTCAGGTTATTGAAGGCAACGAGCGATGTAGCCGACTACTTGGCTATACCTTGTGCTCTGAACTTGATATTTGTTGATTGATGAATTCAGGTATAATGTGGGCACAATGAGTGGGAGACTCTACTGTTTTTTCCTTTTTGCCGCGGTCTCGTAGCCATGGAAATTGGACAACGGATCCCAAATCAAGCCTCCGAGTCAGCATACAACGAAAATCGTCACGACGGAGAGCCTAGCATGATTCCATCTGAGTAAGCCAATATAGTGTATGCAAGGCGTATTCACTCAACTAATTTCTTTGCTGTAGCATAGCTGCGAGGGGCTTCTTCGAGCAAAATATCCAGAATTTCCCGGTCTTCATCAAAGGATGGTCTAGAAGGATGTGAGGAGACTACAGGAGTACGACCAGACGCGGCCTTGACTGAAAAGGTTGAGGGCGTTAGTTGCTGGGGTTACTCATGAAAGTTGTTAAAGGCCTACAGCAGCGAATAAAAGAGGACACGTGTGTCTCAGCTAATCTGAAGAGTTTGCCGTCGTCATTAGCACATGAGAGAATCTCCCTAGAGATATTGTGTCGACCAGCATCAGTGGGCGCAAAATACAGCATGTATCCAAGAACTCTGGCGCAAACGAGTAGCGGTGTGCCGGTCTGGGGTAGAGGAAAAGCGGCCATGCGCTGTTCATATTCCAGACAGACTTTGTAGGCCTGCCATATGTACTGGTTGCGCGGGAAAGGATTTGGCTGGGGTAAAGGTTGGCCGGACTCGTAAGGTTCGGCCATGGGCGGAAGTTTGATTGAGTGTGAAATTTTTTCTGACATACTTAGAGGAGGTTTGAGAACTTAGAAGTGGCACTTTCGTCCACGGCTTTTTTCTGTTCAGTTAATGGTAATGGGCGACCTTGCAAACTTTGATGTGATTTGTAGTTGTTTAGCAAGATTTTCCACCAGCGAAACCCATGGTCACAATGATATTTCTTGCCACTGCGTTGCTTGTGGTAAAAGCCTTGTAGAAATCTTCCTGAAGAGGTATATCCTGATAATCAGCCAGAGGAAATTTACTAGGTCATCTGCAATCATCCTTGAGGTAACAGATCTCCCCGCCAAGCTGCCTGAGACCCTCAGGCCAATTGATTGCTTTTGAGACAAAACACGTTCTTGAGTCATAATTTCCTTTATCGGGCGTGTGCAGGACTGTAATTGGCTCAGCTGAAGAGACACACCAATATTCGCATCAAAACGTGTGACATAGAGTGACATAGCGCGTCATCCCCCTAAATCTATTCAAAGGCTCACTGAGGAAGGCAAAAAAGTGTCATTGTGAGGACTTAAACACATCCAGTCATCGACGTCGACTGTACAGATGCTCCAGAAACGAAAAATGTCCCCACTCCCCAAAGCCTGCCCATAAACCTCCAAGAACTGAGAAACAATTGCATATAAACGATAAACCGTCGCCTGGAGAGCTGTCAAACCTGAGCGAGTGCTTTTAACGTTGAGTTCTCAGTCAACGCGACTTGTCCGCGATCCATGCGATCCTTGAGCGCCCTGACTCGCTCCACTGTGATGGATTGTTCAATTTGAAGTCTTTTAATATCTTCGACAGCAACGGCGGGGTCCAGATTCTCCAGAAGTTTCCTGAAAAGGATTTCGAGATGTTTCGGGGCTTCGCGCGAAGGACTTGCAGCCGTGCTCAAGGTGCCTGCCTCATGGGTGTTCGTCTCGGACTGGAAGCGGTCGATAACCAATACAAGAGAGGGGTAGCAGAGTGCCTGCTGAGTTTTGCACAGGAAAGTTTACAAGATACACGTTGGCTGCTACCAGAATCCCGAATCACGTTAAGGGAAGTGAATTTAGCTGCCTCTTGGTGGGCCCAGATGAGCGAGAGCCAGCGTGCTTAGTGAGTTAGGGAAAGTTTTCCAACGAGAGAAAACAAGGGGCAGGATGTAGCCAGTGGATCAGGGCGTCGGGAGCACATTGGAATCAGCTACGATGAAAGCAATAAATGGGAGTCTAGGAAAGAGGAAAGTTGACACGGACGTACTTACAGTCGTATCAATTGTCACGCTCTTGTCATTTCCGTCGGATGCTACCGGAGAAGAGACAGGCCAAGGCGCCCTTGCCACAAATTCGACGCGATTTTGGTCTTCTTGCAGCTCAGGGATCTCTCGGGAAATCATTCTGACCAGCAACGTTAGCAAGGATCCACATCAATGAGGTGAGACGTATAAAATGGCGCATAGGAGCTAGACTGTTCTTGTTATGGAGACCATTGCGGGAGCTGTTAGCTTGAATCGCTGTTTGATTGAACAGGCCGCCTCAGAGGAGTCCCAACAACATCGAGTCCAGCAGCATTCCCCTCATAGGTTTGTTGTGAACGCTTCCGAGGTCTAGAATCCGAGTTTACAGCAGCCAGAGTGCGCTGCTTTTCCTTCCATCACGGGGTTATGCTTGTAGAACGTCGACGCAGAGATTTTCTTCATGTAGCCGAAGTTCTTCTCAAGGCATATTCGGCATTTGTGCCAGTAACTTGCATCGTGGTTGTGACCATCCACTGGTTCTGTGTCGGCAGCCGTAGGGGACATTTTAGAAGGAACTTGGAGTGTGTACGGCAGGAGGTTTGCAAGTGAATGTCATTGAAAAAGGAGCTTCGTGAGTACAAACGAGTGGGAATGTTAGCGAAAGGAAACCAAGTCTTCAAACGGTCGCGCGAGAGAGATTAATGAAGGGAAAACGGAGTGAGGTGGTAGAGGTGACGGCAAGTGAGGGGAGAGATGATGACAAGTGACTAGACGCGTGCGTGAGAGAACTCAGGTGAACTTCCCCAGGGCCGGAAAGCTCCTGACCTTGACTTGAGAAAAATTATATCAAAAGATACCAGCAACCAGGCGTTACCAGGGTTCGAACCTGGGTTTCGGGAAGGTCTAAATGGGCTGGCCTCAAAATCCCGAGTGATAACCACTACACTATAACGCCCTGACAAGCATCTGTAAGATTTATTATTGTCGCTATCCTTTGACGTCAACCAAGCCCTCGCCTCAACGTCAACATCGTCCCTCAATATCCAACTCCTCATCCTCGAAGGCTCCATACATGTCCTCACACCACCACCACTTTACACATCCCTACCACCACCCCGAATACGCACCTCCAGTTCTCCGCGCTCCGTCACCCGCAAGTTCAGTAGGAACAACCTATGGACCCGACCAAACTTCATTCTCAGATACTGAAGAACAACTTTCTCAACTTGCGTTTGAGAAAAAATGGTTAACGAAATTGGATTTGGATAAACCGAGAAGGGAAGAGGAGGAGGATAATGAGAGTCCGTTGATTCCTAGACCGGAGACGAGGGAAGAGGAGAATGGTGTGTACTGCAGTGTTTCTTTTCTCTTTCGATGGACATGGATTGTTAATTACCGATTGTAGCTATGGTGGACAAGATATTAAAGAATTTACGAGCCAAAATTCGACAGTTGGAAGAAGATGAGATGTTTGAACAGACTTTATTACGTGGTTCGCAAGTTGGGTTGGAGGCTCGTCCGTCGACGAACGATATTGATACATTGATGAAGAGTATGATGTCGTTGACTGAAGGACCGGCTGGCAAGGTTATTGGACGTGCTGCTGACGAGACGTTGACGGATGGTCCTTGGAATACGAATGTGTATGATAGATCAGTGGTTTCTGCTGCTGGAATGGAGAGCATATTGGGAAATATGACGACGTCTTCGACTGTTGGGAAGAGGAGTCGAAGTGGGAAATCACGCAAAGCCAAGTGAACATATTACAAGGTAAATTTACATCCATATTTCTAGTGTTCTGGTATAATAGCTCAATCAGACAAGTCAGCATCCGAGAAATAATCCGGCAACGCGTCTTCAACTCTCTTGATAACCTCATTAATGCTCCTCCTCGCTGCCTGCCTACAATCGTGGTGCATGTACGTCGCACTTCCCCATCTATCGTACTCCTTCGAGATTTGCTTTAATCGCCCAATGACATCGGCAAGGCCAAGGTTAAGCAAGACGTCACCCCTCGACTTTTCCTTCCAGAATTCCAACCAACTTTGGGTGCATCCATGCTGATGCCATGTCGCACCACAGGAAACCGCATGGTCAAAATGAGGTGGTGTCCTCCGGAGCTCCTCCCACGTTTCCGTCAAGCGGTAGTATCCAGCTAGTAGACGGAGTTGTTGTTGAGGAGTGAGGGACATCCGTTTCTTGTCCTCCGTATCCTCTGGGTCATTGCTACTGCCTACAAGAGTTGAAGTGCCACTCGTCGTGTCTGTGACCAGGGAGGGCTGGGGATTGGAGGTTTTGTGCATCATATCGACACGTGGACTGCGCACGATAACGGCTCTCTGCATGACCTCGAGATATGCCACGCCGCGCAATGTGCGAAGACCGAGTTCGTCGGCAAGTGTCATTGCAAGATACGCGTACTGAACGGAACCAACCATCAAGTCCCTCAGGAGCTGGATCATCGTGTTCAGCAACCTTTCGTGGTTGCACATCTGGGCCAGGCGGATTAGTCGTGTCAGTTGTTCGGTGTTTTCGATCTTTGGGTTGAAAGATGGAAGGGTGGCGAGATGGGCAAAAGGTACGCCATAGGGTGTTGCTGGGAGAATGGGGGATGGTTTTCGGTTGACGTATTCTTGAATGGCGTCGAGAACCCAAGTTTCTGTGCTCTTGAATGCGTACTTGTTGGCTATGCGTGCGATGGCCACGAGTTGGTCGAGGTCAGCCGAAGGGCTCGTGACTACACTCAGCTCCGAGGGACTAGAAGTCGTTGATTAGATCACTATTGTGTGTAGTGGAACGTACATACAGAGCGTATAGAGTCCATAGAAAATGCCTGAACTCTGCAGCTGTGTCGCCTGTGAGAACTATGGGATTGTCGTCCGAGGTGCCTTCGACTGGGTGCTCTCCTGGCGGCAGAGAGAACATGGTCTTGAAGCTGGACGAGTCTCTGCTCAGCACAGAGCGGTGGACCTGGAAACAATGATTTAAATATCTCGGCAAAGATACACTCAAATAACGCACATTGAAGAGCGTGTCCTCGACGAGCAGAACACAGCTTCCGTCCTCAAAGTAATAAGTGTCATCACGGGTGTATTGCTGGGTCATAGCCTGGTACTTCTCTGGGGGACCAGTGTTCTCAAAGCTGTTGCATCTGGTGCGTTTGCGAGAGAGAAGAAACTGGCCGGCAGATGGACCTGGGGAGATATTTGAGGGAGAATGCGCCATCACTGCATCACACTTATCTCATCACTTATTTACCAATGTGGGTGACCCCACATTCTCACAACATCCATGCCTTTCCCTGACATTCCTCTTGCCGACGGTAATGCCATCCCAGCCATTGCTTTTGGCACTGGGACAGCTAACCTGGGCAAGGACGTCCACGAGTCCGTCGAGAATGCTCTCGAGGCGGGGTTCTCCCACATCGACGCCGCGCAGTGTGCGTTTTCAAGTTCGGCTACTATGTCTGACGAAGGATTAATTGGATTCACAGTTTATATGAATGAAGAGAGCATTGGGGTTGCCATTCGCGAAAGCGGACTCGCTCGTTCTGAGATATTCGTTACCACGAAGTGGTCGGGCGTTATCTCGGACGTCCACAAGTCGCTAGAGATAAGCCTGTCCAAGGTACGCGAAACCATACATTGTAGACGTGCAATTCTTGCTCATTGTTATCAGCTTGGACTGGAATATGTCGATTTGTTCCTCATTCATACGCCGACGTCTACCGAAGGCAAGCTCGAGAGTGTATGGCGGACATTCGAAGAAGTTCGCGAGGCTGGCTTGACCAAGTGCGTTCGAATTGTAGGTGTTCAGGAGCCTCTGCATAACCCATTATAACAGGAGCATTGGTGTTAGTAATTTCTCCATCAAGCAACTCGAGGAGCTCCTCAAGGTTGCAAGAGTCAAGCCTGTCGTAAACCAGGCAAGTCATTGGCAGTCTTGCATTGACCGATGTTTGACATTATCTCCAGGTTCGCTTCCACCCGTATAACTGGGCAGAGAACAAGGCTCTACTCGAGTTCCACACAAAACATGGAATTGTTACCGAAGGTTACAGTACTCTGATGTATGTGAGGTTTCTAGTCCATCTACTTATTCATTGCGCTCATTCTCTTCAGTCCTATTACTCGCTTACCTGGCGGCCCAGTTGACGCCGCACTCGCCCCGGCTGCGAAACGCCTTAATGCCACTCCTGTTCAAGTTATCTTTTCTTGGGTCAAAGCGAAAGGTGTCGTCATTGTCACGTAGGTCCAGCACATGCCTCTATCTCTTCTCATACGTTGTTGCATAGGACTACTTCCAAGCGTGAACGTTTGAAAGAATACTTGGAAGTCGGTGATCTTCGTCAGTAACATGGTTTCTTGATTTCATCATACGTATCAATTTGTCTTTACAGCCGATCTTACACCAGATGAAGTTGCTGCCATAGATGAAGCTGGCTTAAAGGGACCTCCCTCGGCTTGGAGTTCGAAACCGACGCTGAACTCCGGGAGTTCGGCTAAGAGGTGGCGTCGTTGGCTCTTTACCCTTTTCGTATTTATTGTTATTTTATACAACTTCCATAGGTTTTGCCCCGTCTCTGAAAAGATTTAGATTACCGGTTAATAAATCTTCTGCGTGTCAATTTCAGACGTGTGGGACTAGAAGCCGGATACCACGTGTAAACCGTCTACATCATGGTGGCTCAAGACTTGCTTTGACTTCCTACCTTCATCATGGAAATCAATACCCTCCCCTCGCTCGATAATTTGCTCAAGGACGAACTCTACTACTTTGACGATGGCAATCAAGTCTTTCAGGTGGGAAATAATCTATTCAAGGTGTGAAAACTCTTTGTGATGGGTGGCGAATCACTAAATGGGCATGCAGCTCCATGGATCTATTCTTCGAATGCATTCCAACTTCTATCGAAACATGTATGCTTTACCTCAAGCCGCAGATAAGGGGCCCAATGCAGAAAACGGTGAACCTATCGTGTGCGACGATGATCCTGAGGCGTTCCGAGCCCTGTGTTGGGCGCTTTATGCCGAGTAAGCGTGTCTTCGGATTAGGATATAACCATGCACCTGATGGCTTCGACATAAAAGTCCACTAGAGACAGGAAAGGAAAGGGAGATCACAGCCAAAAACGTCAAGAAAATCGCGCATATAGGCCTCTTGGCGCACAAATACGAGTTCCCAAACATCGAACAGTGGACTATCGGCATATGCGAGAACCTTCCACCTCCCGAAGTCTTGGTGGAATTCCAGATTGAAGACCTCAAATACCTCACTCATGTCATTTACCATTGCGATTGGCGTGAAGTCAGAAACGACCTCACCAAACGTCTCCGAGACGGTGTAGCTACCGAAAAAAATCCCACAGCTATTGCCACCGGTAACACCCTCTCCAACGCAATTCAAGCAGCCATCCACGTCGGCGATATCTCTCTCCAAGCAATGCTTTACTACTGTTACCTCTCAGGTGCAGGTTGGGACCTCCACCTTGGCGAACGTCAAAAACGTAAATTGGGTTTACGTATCGACGGAGTAACAGATTGGACATCCATGGTCCCATTATCATCTCTCACCTCCTCTCAAAAACTCAATCTCTTCCAAGGATTCTCATTAATCCAAACATTCCGAAATCGTTTACGCTATATGCCGATTATGGATCCATTTCCTACGAGTTGTGATACATCCGATTGGTGGAGTTGTCAAACGAGATGGAATTCGTGGTGGGCTTCGCAAGCGCAAAAGTTGGAGGGATTGGTTAATTTGGATGGACCGTTGGAGTTTTTGTCGAGTATGACTAGGAGGGCAGCGGATGAACCACCAGATTTGGTTGGGCATAAGGGATCGGAGACGAAGGAGTGTATTGAACATGTTGTGGGACAGTTGAGAGAGTTGAGGACTGCGTTTGCGCATGATTTGCAGAATTGTTTTAAAGACCCAGAGTAGGTGTGTTAGACGCGTTTGACCTTTGTCGTCTTGGTTCAAATTTGAGCGGTGACACTCGTGTTCTGCTTTGTGGAGACCGACATAAAATCTTTCTCTATATCTGAGTCTGATTAAAGAGGATATGTGCCATGCCGCCGATGGTAACCGAGTCAACTACTCAAGTCGAAAACTACCTTTTTCGGGCACGAGACTTTGACCCAGTTGTATATAATTTTGGAGCGCTGAATTGGACACTATTGACGTAGCTGCATGAATTCATGCTTCGGGTGCACTCTAATTTCTTTCGGAGTATGCTTGATACGCCACAGGACAAAATCTGAACCCATAGTATGTGACGATGATCCTGATGCTCTCTGTCGGGCATTTTGTGCAAGGTCAGAATGTTTTCGTTTATTCCTGGTTCACGTCTCAAACGTAGGGATGTAGTCCCGTGGACATAAGAAAAGAAAAGGGGATTGCCGCAGAGAACGCAGCAGGCATCGACTTACTGACCTGCAAATATGAGTTCCCGAAACCGGAAGAATAGATTATCACCATCTGCAAAGACCTCCCTCCTGCAAAAGCGTTGATAGGTTTCCCAGTCGATGACTTGAAATATCTAGCTCATGTCATCTACACCTACGAGTGGAATGAACTCGAAGAAGAATTCCAAGATCGTCTCTCGGAAGGTGATCGAACGGAAGATAATCCCATGACAATCATTACAGCGAGTGCACGTTCCAAAGCATTAGAAGTCTCAGATCACGTCCACAACGATCATCGGTCATCTCCGAGGCGTCTCCGGTGCACCGAAATGGGGCATCCGTCCGCAGTAACACTCTCAGAAGAACTTCTTGGTCCCAGCGGCGAAGCTCGAAACACCTCATTAGTAACAGATCTAGACATCCACGCAATCTCAACCCAATCATCCATTACGCCCTTATCTTCCCTCTCCTAATTCCAGAAATTCAATTTCTTCAACGGATCTTCCTCACTTCAAACACTTCGATATCAATTGAGGATTATGCCAGTTATTGGAAAGTTTCCTGGGAGACGTGGAGAAGATAATTGGAAAACGTCTAAGAGAGAATGAAGTTCGTGGTCGTCGTCGCAGTTGAATGATAGATTTGTGTACTATGTGTGAGTGAGTGTGGTTGATCTGGGGGAGTTCGGGTGAGATGAATGGGAGAGTTGAGAAGAATCTGCCGGGGTCGGCATAGAAACATGAGGCGTGTGGGGTCTTTGTTGTTGAGAGGTTGAGGGAGACTAGGGAGGTAGGGAGGCATATCTGAATGATTTGGGGGATTATTTCAAGATTGGGTACTATAGAGTACCAGGGATATTTGGGCCGCACTAACAGACTATGCGACACTACAACTCAAAAGCCAATTATAAATGCTTTGATTCAGGTGGAGAGTGGTTAATGGTACAAAGCATGTCTATATACACTGAAGTTCACAAAAGGCAGATCATTACAAGAAGGAAACAAGAGAAGAACACAGCCAGACACAGCAAACTAGATATACAGTGTGATGGTATTCAACAAATGCAACAGAAAAGAAATCCCTTCGCACTTAGCATTCAGCCAGAGCACATGAGGCAAGCCTCCTTGTTTTCAAGAGAGCACTGTAGCTTGGCATCAGCAAGTTCACGCTCCTTCTGTCTCTGGAGGGCGGCAGCGAACTCGGGATCCTCTTCCATAGCCTTTTTGGCTTTTTCGTCGAGGGATAGCAGCGCCAAAGCGTCTGTAGGCACAGGCGGGGTTGTCGCTGTCAATGACGATGGCCCCGACGATGTAGTCGCGGTTGGGGTTGCAGGTCCTTGAGATGGAGAGGGCGAAGCAGTGGGGGTAGGAATTCCGTTCGATTTGTCAGCAACAGGGCGTGAGCTACTTGCTGTGGTTTGCTGCTTAACTTGTTTGAGAACACTTTGATCAACGGTGAACTGAATAGCCTGAGCGGCGGGACGCGTGCGCAGATAGTACATTCCAGTCTTCAAGCCCTTCTTCCATCCATAGAAGTGCATACTCGTAAGCTGACCGAGCGTGGGTGATTGAAGGTGAACATTGAGACTTTGGCTCTGGCAAATGAATGGTCCACGGTCGGCAGCGAGGTCAAGCACCTTCTTCTGGCTGATCTCCCAAACAGTCTTGTAGATAGCTTTGACATCGTCAGGGATGTTGGGTATATTCTGAACAGATCCATTGTGGGCGATGATCATGTTCTTCATGTTGTCATCCCAGAGGCCAAGGTTAACAAGCTCACGCAACAACCAGGGACAAACGACTTGAAACTCTCCAGCAAGAACACGGCGAGTGTAAATGTTGCTGTGAGGAGTGCGTCAGTCATCCGTGACGCAGAACGGTGGCAAGAATACAAACCTAGTGTAGGGCTCGAAACACTCGTTGAAACCGAGAATCTGGCTTGTTGAAGCGGTAGGCATGGGTGCAACGAGAAGCGAGTTCCGGAGGCTAGTACGTGCAATTTGCTGTCTCAAGGATGCCCAATCCCACAGATTGGTAGGAGTAACACCCCACAGGTCGTACTGAAGCTGCCCTTGAGATGCGGGGCTACCTTCATACGTTTCATAGGCACCATCGCGAGCGGCTATCTCTGAGCTAGCTTCAAGAGCACCGTGATATATGGTCTCAAAGATCTGGATGTTGAGCAACTTGGCTTCTGGGGAGTCGAAGGGCATGCGAAGCGCCATGAAAGTGTCGGCCAAACCTTGCACACCGATACCGATAGGCCTGTGACGCATGTTGGAACGACGAGCTTCAGGGATGGGATAGTAGTTGACATCGATGATACGGTTGAGGTTGTTGGCCACGACCTTGGTGACGTCGTGCAACTTCTTGAAGTCGTACTTGCCATTCGTGATGAAGGTTGGGAGGGCCAGCGAAGCAAGGTTGCAGACGGCCGTCTCATCAGGCGATGAGTACTCGATGATCTCCGTACAGAGATTGGAGGACTTGATGGTGCCAAGGTTCTTCTGGTTGGATTTGGCTGTACCTCGTAAATACAACCGTTCTCCTTAACGTTGATGACACGACTTACAGTTAGCGTGATCCTTGTAAACCATAAAAGGACCTCCGGTTTCAATTTGCGCTTCCAGAATAGCATACCACAGCTTCTGCGCAGGGACAGTCTTGCGTTGGCGACCTTCCTTCTCGTACTTCTCAAACATGGCTTCAAATTCAGGACCCCATGTCTCGTGCAACCCGGGCGCCTCGTTAGGACAGAACAACGGCCAGTCGCCGTTAGCCTCGACTCGCTTCATGCTAGAATATGACTTAGTGATGATTCAAAAAGGTAAAAAGGAGGATGAGACACTTACAAAAGGTCTGGAATCCAGAGGGCGTAGAAGAGATCACGAGCACGAACTTCCTCTTTCCCGTGGTTCTTGCGCAGATCCAAGAACTCGAAGACATCAGCATGCCAGGGTTCGAGATAGATAGCAAAGGCACCAGGGCGTTTGTTGCCACCTTGGTCAACATAACGGGCAGTGGCATCGTAGGCACGAAGCATAGGAACGATGCCATTAGAGTAACCGTTCGTTCCAGCGATGTAGGATCTAGAGGAACATGAGAAGACATCCAACTAGAGCAGTTCGACTCACCCTGTTGCACGAATACAATGAATGCTGAGACCGATACCTCCGGCAGTCTTGCTGATCATAGCACAGCTTTTGAGGGTATCATAAATTCCTTCAATCGAGTCATCCTTCATGCAAACCAAGAAACAGGAACTGAGTTGTGGGTGGGGGGTACCAGCGTTGAACAATGTGGGCGAAGCGTGGGTGAAATAACGCTCGGACATAAGATTATAGGTCTCAATGACACGATCAATGTCATTTCCATGAATGCCGACGGCGACCCGCATGATCATATGCTGAGGTCGCTCAGCGACACGGCCATTGGCCCGGAGGAGATATGACCGTTCAAGAGTTTTGAAACCAAAGCTTGGAAAAGCTTAAGAAAAGTATGGCCTAGTGGGAAGGAAGTGGGGCTTACTAATTATAGTTGAAATCGCGAGTGTAGATTATGGCAGAGTTGAGGGTATCGGCATTAGCCATCACAACGTCATAGATTTCTTTCGAAATCATTCCTGCAGGTCGTCCATTCTTCGGATTGACTGAGAAGAAAAGCTAAAGGGGGGAATCGGGAATCACAGAGAAAGTGATAAATACCATAATGATAGAGGTCGCTAATGACCTGCGAGAAGGACTTCTTGGTCTCCTTGTGGAGATTTGAGATAGCAATTCGGGCAGCCAAGACGGCATAGTCGGGGTGTTTCGTAGTGAGATAGGCCGCTGTCTCTGATGCAAGATTCTACCACGCATCCTTTAGAGTGAACACTACTGGCAGAAGGGAACGAGCTTACATCGAGCTCCACAGTCGTAACACCTTGGTATACACCCTGCACGACCTTTTGGGTAACCCTGTCAAACGCGTCAGGCCACGTCTAAACACATATCAAGACAAGAGCACGCACTCGATAGGATCTACATAGTTGGTGTCAAGGCCATAACAGAGTTTCTCAATCCTCGAAGTGATCTAAGGTGACAGTCATTTAATGAATAAAGACGCGTCAATAATGTCGCACCTTGTCGAATTGTACGCGTTCTTTGCGGCTGAAGATGATAAGAACAATCAGATGCCTGAAGACGCGTTCAGAACGCGCTCTAGCTTACCCGTCTACACGAGGCAAGGGTGGTTAACGTGAGCCGTGGCTTGCAGGAGGAAGGCACGTACCACGCTTAAAAACGTATGTTGATGTCATGAGAGGAGGTTGCGAGCAAAAAGGGCGTATTAAGTTAGGAGACGAGGGACCGGAGATGAGGGCAAGAGCTGAAGAGGGAAGAGGGGCGCCTCGAAGTTTTATGATAATCACTGACTAAGCCACCTTGTTTGGCCTTGATGTCAGAATATATATCACGCTCAGAAACGATTAGTTGCCTTCAAGTCTGCAATGGGAGTCTCATCTAGCAATTTCACTATCTGTCTCTGCATGAAATCCGCCTGAGCTCGTGCAAAAGCTCACCAAGGACAATTTATCAGTCCAGGAAGGGGGCTCTCGGTCCCTGGGAATTCAACCATCATTTCCTGATCGCTAATTAACGCGTTCGCGTTATTTGGCCATATGTACGCGTTGAGAGACATCGAGTCACCAGTTCAGCTGTAAGGGCTTGCGGCAGTGGCAACCGCCACAAAAGAAGCATAGAGACCATCTGTCAGACAATAGAATGGGCGCTGCTTGAGTGATAGTACTCGGCAAAGGGGTATGTACAACTTTCGTAGGAAAGCGTTCGGAAGCGAACAAGGGGCGGCGGTGACGTTAGCGATAACACCGGGCACTCCGACTGCTGCCCGAGTCAGGGGCCGGCCTGGGCTGTGTTCCCACCATCAGAAATGCGGAAAACATTAATATGTGTTGTAGATTAGAGTAGAAACACGAAAAACAGTGAAAGCTACTTAGATATCTAAGTAAAGATTAGAATGGCTGAGTGTATGGAGGAATACCATAGTCAATATAAGTGAAAGATCCCAAATTGAAGTCAACGGTGGGTTCAGTCATCATAGGGAAGTATGAGCCGCTTCCGCCATCAACTCGCATGCCTGCTGGGATCAAAAGAGCATCCGAACCCACCGCATCACCAGACTGAAGAGGTAGACTCTCGAAATCAGCTTGATGAGTTGTTTCTGTGTTGCGATCTGTTCTGCATTTAGCACCATGACAAGATAGGCAAAAGAAGGAAATACACTCACAAGTAGCACTAAGATTAGTTTTCTGTGCACGTTTGGTGGGCTTCCGTGAGGTCTTCTGCGACGACTCGATCTCTTTGACTTCAGCAGTCAGCTGTTTGATATGTGCTTTGATTGAGAGAATCTTCTCCTTAGCGGCAGTTGCTCGTGATTGCTTCAAGCACAAGGATGCTTTGCATTGGTTTTGAGATGTGTATTGATGTTGGAGTGTGTTGAGGTGATTGGGGGTAATTCCGGAGGTCAATGAAAGCTTGAGAATCTTTGCAGATTTGTCATCTGTCCTCCTTGCCCTGATATGGTATGTTTAATCAGCACGGAGATCAAGAAATTCTGAAACATACAAGAGGATCGCCTCGAGAAGTGCATGGTTGACAGACATCACTTGGTTGTCATTGGTGTGACTTCCCTCAATTTGATTGGTATTGCTTGGAATAAGGTCCCAATGCTCTTTCTTCATCATCAAGAGGCACTGGTTAAGGGATGGTAGCAGCCATGGGTAGCTCAACTTGTGGGCCCACCAAGCTTAAGTTGAATCAGCCTTTTTGCATTCAAGAGCCAGTAAGATAATCAAAGCAGACCTTTCACTTTCATTGAGGAAGTGCTCAGAAATTCACAGTGGCCTTTGTATAAGTTGATCTCTTCAGTTGTTTCCAAAAAAGGGAAGCAACACAAAAATTCAATGACTTCCACTGAGACTTTGTCTCCAAGTCCAAAAATGCCTCTGAGAATTACAGTGGGTTAGAGCATTGTATAATGAATTGAAAATTGTTGGTGGCTACATACTGATCAAAATGAACAAGGCAGGTTTTCCATAGATGGCACAAGACCTCATCTGAAGATGAAAGGTTTATCTCAGAAACTGCTGGGTTGTTGAGTCAATGACCAAGGACCATATCTCCAAAACCTTGTGCCTGTGCACCTTCAGCATTGCTGACAGCACCAAGGAGGGAAGACTGAGCCAAAAAAATCTTGAAATTCAATTCTTTACCAGTGATGACTTTAATCACCTCAAAAAGGCCATTCCAGATATAAAAATATGCTTCTCAGGTTGCCAAATTAGTCCAAACACAGCTGACGACCAGTTCTAATTCATTGATCATTACTGTAAGACATCTTATCACTGTCCAATAAAGAAATAACCTCATGCTGATGGACATCATGGGACCAAATAACAACTTTAAATTCATTTGTCTTTCCATGAACTATCTTAAATGTGGTATCTACCATGATCCATGGGGCAGTGAGGATAAGCAGCACAAGACTAGGATGAATTGTGATAACAACATGGGAGTCTTGTCCAAAGGTGTGCACTCCATGAATATATCATTCAGATACTGCAAGTTCAGCCCAATCTTTTGTGAAATGATGTAAGACTCCTTGGAAACCATGAATTAACAACAACTCTGAGGAAATGACTTCTCTAAATTAGATCAATGACATACCTTCTATATTTGCACCATATGAGAATTCTTTATTCCTCTTGTTGCAAAGAATTTCACATTGTTTACAATTATTAATAAGTGAGCTATGAACTTCCTGAGGTAGTCCTCCAAGAATTGCACAAGTGCTTGAGACTAAGAAACAGCTTGCATCAGCAGCAGAATGGTGATGTTATAATTAGTGAGATATTACCTTTATCAACCTTGAGAGTAGTTGCTCCAAGTGGGCTGATCACTTGGATGCAATTTCAATATATTTGTTCAACAGCATATGGAACCTTCTGTGGAGCAAAGACAGGATAATTATGAGATTTACCTACCTGAAGGTATGATAACATTCCTAAAGTCTTTTGCATTGACTGGGACAAAAATCTTGATGCTGGCAGTGCATTCCTGTCTGGAGAAATACCCCATTACCTGAACACCTTCTGCAAGATGTATGTTTGCTGACATTTGATTGTATTAGTGTAATTGTCAAACAATGACATCAAATTATAATACATGCATAGCATTCCTTAACATGCTTGCCAATAGATGAATGCAAGATATTTTGGTACTCTGTCAACAATGGCTTTATGTCTTCAGGGATACTTGATGGACAGCCACAGTTGTATAGGTCTTTATTGTTAAAGAGTTTGCATAAGATATCTACCTGGACTCCACTTGGTATAGTCTGAAAATAATGGCTAGCTGCACTTTTGCATTCTTAATGAGTCCTGACTTTGAGCACCCAACAAACTAGGATATCCTAATTCAATCCTGTATTCAACAGTCAGAAAAATATACTGGAAGTGATTGCTGTGTAAGAACACACCTTCATTGCAAATCAGTAAACTTCAAGAACTCCATCACATATTTTGCCATCAGTATCTGGAAGGACTTTTTCACAAGAATTATATTTAATAGTGCAATACCAACTAATTTGTAGAAGTAAATAAGTCAGATAATAGTAATCAACATGTCAGATATAGGATCTATACTCATGAAATCATTTGGGCAGTTACAGATGCTGCCTCTCATTGCTGAGCCTCTTGTGGTGCACATATGAGTAAGTCATCTTGACTCTGCTGGCTCTTATCCTAACATTCAAAATTCCTCAGGAAATCAAATGCAGAGAAGTTACAAATGTAGCAGCCCCTGCATTTCAGATGTGAGACATGACACTCAACTCCTTGTTCATCAACTCCATTCTCAGAGCCTAATATATAGATAATAGTTGAAGCTTCATCAGACCCAGTACTTCCAATCCATGAGTCCTGACACTAAATATGATAATTTTGAGTCAGACATGCTAGAATGCAAGGGTAAAATGTGTTGAACTGACCTCTTTCTTAATAAATCCATTCATGGACATTTTACTATTTAGTAGGCATTGGGGTATATTCTGGTGTAAGTCAAGGATGTATGCAACAGTTCCTTTCTCCACAATACCTACAGGCCACACTTCTAGTACTGCTGTGACATACTTGATGGAATCAACATAATGGTAGAGTGTCAGGTGTATACATGTCTGATCTTGGGAGTCTAAGTCACTGGAATATAATGAGTCAAGAGGGGAAGAGAATGGGTAGCAGTTCATCTCAAAAGCTGGAAAACTGTAGTAAAAGATGTAGAAAAGCTCTCAGAAGGACTGAAGTGAAGTGAAAACAGTCAATGAGGGCATCAATATACTCCCCTCTACCTTTTATACATAAAAATTCTACTTGAAATCTTCCAATATTTTTCTTCCAGCAATAACAAAAAATTCAAGAGTTGTTCCACTATCCATACACTCATAAATATTACAGATTCAGCTGCAAGATTATTGGAGGAATGTGGGAGAACTTTGTTGAACAACCCCTGTTAATTGAATAAGTGCTTGGAAGGTAATTCAATGTATTACTTTTACTCAGTCCTTGGCAAGTAAACTATGACACAAATTGTGTCTATACCAGATGCCCAACATCTTCAAAAAGTCCTATTCAGAATGTCATGATGAAGCATCCCCAGGTGTTATTGAGGATCCTTGCAAATGCACATGACATCATTATCAATAACTACAATATGCAATCAGTGGTAGCATAATAGTACCTAAAGATGGTCTGGGCCACTCAGTGTCATGCCAGAGCAAAGTTGACAATAACAGTTAATCTCACTGGTATCTATTGGAAGCAAGCTTGCTTCTGAATACTTTCCTATAAAAGTCATCAATACTATTGGCAAAGGGCTGTAATTACTTTCCAGCTATTACCACTGCACTATGACTTTATCAGTCTCACTCTCAGGAATTTGAACATCTCAAAAGCTGATGATCTCAGCAGGACCCTCTAGGCACTCAATAACTGGCCTACCATAGCTATTTCAAAAGGGCTTAGGATGCTTCCACAATGGTTTGAGATGCCTAAGTCTAATATAATGCATCAGGAAAAAGGGAAGTTACTTGAGCTGACTTAAGACACAAATATATAGTTATAGAACATTATGTATTGCTTATTATATGCCTTCTAAAATGTTGTATCAGGTAAATAGAATAATATAACATCAATATAAAATGACATAATATCAGATATTCTTGAAATATTTGAGGGAAAGCTTCTTCAATTTTGAAGAAAAATGATGTTGAGATACTGGAGTGTATTCAACAACATCATGGAGCCCATGGAGTACTCCAACCAAGATTTAAGAGGTTTCACTTTATTTTATTTCTTTTTATATGTTAATATTTCAAGTTTCTCCTAATTGTTTATAATAGCTTGTGTATCATGCCCTGAAGTCCAGTTTTGCTCTGTGGACTTCAGGTATGTTTTTAGTACTTAATACTGTATTTATGCTAATCAGTTTCATTCCATGGACTTCAGCTCATCCATATTAATTCCATATATATATTCTATTACTGTGCTATACTCTTGTCAGGTTATAGACCCTGTCATCAAATTGACTTTGGAGACCTTACAGTTCCCAAAGCTTAATAGAACTAACTATCACACCTGGGCCAACAACATGAAGTCAGCTCTCCAGGCAAAATCTCTCTAGAGTATAGTCTCTAGCTGTGAATGACATCTCTCTGAGCCTTCTGAAGAATTCCCAAAGCTTGCCACCACTATGTCAACCTCTTATGCATTAGCTGTATCAGCTCCTGCACCTACTCCTACACCAGCTGCATTAGCTTCTACATCCACTTCTACACCTACTACTCCATCTGGCAAAGGCCAAGGCACTACCTCATTGTCTAGTACTTCTAGAGCTGAAGATCTGTTAGCAATTTTTTAGTCAAAGGAGTATCATACTTGGGAACTTACTGTTGAGAAATATAAAAAATAGCTCAATAAGGATGATGTTGCTATGGACATCATGTACAATGCCATTGAGTACATGCAGTAAGAGTCTGTTATAGATCTTAACAACTCACAAGCCATGTGGGACTATCTATGGATGACCTATTATGGTTAGCATAGTGGGATAAATGTTTATTTCCACTATCAACAACTTTATTCAAGGAAATGGGACTGTACCTCTTCAATTTCTGACCATATAGGATTCTATCTCAACATTCATTGTCAATTCCTTGAAGCTGGTCATCATATCAATGATATCACCATCATTAATGCCTTGCTTCTATCACTTCCACATACTCCTACTTGGGAGGTTGTCAAACAAAATTTGCTCCAGCAAGAGAACCTCACCCTCAAAAAGGTTATCACTGAGCTTGTTATCGTTCATGATCATTTCATCCATGAGAATATTGCAAATAGCATTTTAAGCCTCTTGCTCTTTACTCATAGTTGGAATCCTCAAGTAATAAGGGAAGTACTGAAAAGGGTAATAAAAAGAGTGGTAGTAAAGACAGTAGAAAGAAAAAGGGACTTACAAAGAAGGAACGAATCATGAGGCTCATTAAACCTGACAATATTTGCAACAAGTGTAAGAAGAAGGACCATTGGGCTCCTATCTGCCTGTCTAAGTTGATAGAGAAAGGTGGTGAAGGAACTGCTCACCTGGCAGTAGATGACTTGCAATCTGTTGAAGATTATAAAGTGAGAAAGGTTTTTATGGCAACAACAGAGACTTATGATATTCATTCCAGTCTTCTTTTGGACTATGCTATGATGTGCTATATGTTTGCTAATAGGGATCATTTTATCCTTTATGAGGAGTTGAAGGATGAGTATGTTACTGTTGGTGGCTTTTATTAACTTCTTGTGGCTGGTCGTGATTCCATTCATTTTCACATGCATTTAGCTTTAAATAACAT
>KQ962350.1:16373-35812 GCA_001563735.1 Leucoagaricus sp. SymC.cos | reverse complement strand
AAATCAACAATTTATTATGCAGTGCTCGATCGCAGTCTGTGCCTAACTAATTACAAACTAGCTAGGAAAGTCCAGACAAAACAAAAGAAAAAGGAAATATGTACTCATGTTCAGAGCGTTTTTGTAAAACTATAGAAGACGCAGTGGCAGCTACAGTACTATTACAGAGGAAGATGGAGAGAGAAATGACTATAGTCAAGCTCAGATGAACTTACTGGAAGATCAAAACACAGAAGTCTTGATGCACGTGGAAGTGGGAGAGATGGGTGAACGGACATGGAGATGCTATAGCATAACCCAGCATGTCGAATAGGTGTGGCGGGAGCCTGCAAAGGAAGTGGTGACAAGGAGATGCTTAAGCGCAGCCCAGCTCATTGTTGTATAGTGTGTGGGGGGTTATGAAGCAGGGTATTAGAATTGAATGCGAACACTTGAGGGTTATACTCAAGGAAGTCAATGAATTCTTTAAATGTGGATATAGGTTTGTCCTCTCAAACGTATAGAGGACACGCCATGACTATGTGTTCACGAGATTCCATCCAGAAGCCGCAACGGCAGTGGGTGGATTCTTTAGGGAAGAATCGGGACTGATATGTTCTGATAGGAGCGTGGTTGGTAATAGCACGTATAGCATGTGTGACAATGTTGAAATTAGTGACAGGCATGTCACTAATGTCAAGAGAGTATGAAGTACGCAGTTCTCTGAGCCAGGAACCGCCATTGTGATATTGAGGTAGAATGACATTGCCTCAGAAGTGTTTGCTTCGCAACATAAGGAATGAATGTCCTCGGTATTGTGCATTGGTGCGGAAGGTGTGTTGCCACTGATTAAGACAGGAGTCAGTGGTCTTTTTTTGAAGATATGACATGGAGATGCTTGGGTGCAGCCTGGCATGTTGATGGTTGAGTTTCGCAGTCAGGTGAACTTTGCATAGTAGACAACAAGAGCGCCCAGGTCTGTCGGGTGCTGAATTGCAGTCGCATAGGGCGAATTTGGATGGAATGTACCAGAATTCGATTTTGTGAAGCCTAGAGTGTTCTAGCCATGGGCGTAGGGCATTAGCGGCAGCTATTGAGTGGTATTGGCCTTCATGTATAGAAGGGTCCAATAAGCAGTGAGATGATGGTAGGTGATCAGTGAGAATGATGTAATTAGTGACATCATCAGGAAGTGAAGCTAACGCTTTGCAAAGTCCAAAACGTTGAGTGGTGAGTTCAGCTTTGGACAAAGTACATCATAGTCCAGGTGTCACAAGATGTCGTAAGTGTCATAGATGTTGTAAGATCAGATTTCTGATCTGGTGTCATTAAGGGTCATGATAGGAATGTATAGATCGATCAATCAGAAGCATACATTCCTTCTAATGAGTCATCGGGACTCTCGATCTTGATTGATGTGGAAGAGGAAGAGGAAGATGCAGTGTCGCTCTTCTTCTGTCTTCTTGATGACAATGATGTAGTGTTGCTGCTGGAAGAGGAAAACTCTACAATGGTGGGGGCGGCGTTTATCTCGAGTAATGCAGATACGTCGAGTATTGTTTGTGAGTTGTGAGCTATGTGTAGCTCATGGACTAAGGGGTTCTCAAGCCGTCGCGTATAGGTGTCGTTAAGGACTGCATGTATGATGTGGGAGGCGAGACCAATCCCTTCTTGGTCAAGTATGTGGTGGTGCCATTCCTCGTCCTTGTCTTCATCTTCATCAGCTATTAGATTCCATCCGTTGGCGATAGATGTGCCAATGTTTCCATGTATAGTACATGTATATGTTCCATTGAGGTAGCATCGCCTGAATGGTGGGTTCTCGAAGGCGGTTGTTATGATTCTATTGAGGGCTGTGGCAAGTGGCACACTTTGAGGGGATAGGAGGGTGACTGGAGGGAGTGGTGCTCCATCGGATCGATAAGCTCCTACAAAATCCCAGTGATAATATTCAGGCCATTTGAGAGAATGCTCAACTATATCTTCGACATTAACATTAGCCTTTCCCTTCAACGCATTTTCTATAATGCATCTTAAATATATATCGTGGGCATCCATGTTGATTTCTTTGGTGACAAGCTCCTCAGTTTTAACTGGAGGTTTGATTCTGTCATTTCGATATGGATGGTCGTCCATACAGGGTTTGAGGGGGATGGTGAAAACGTATTTGTCAGCTTTTTGTCCATTTCCGGTGGGAATGGGGCCAATGAGGGTGGCATGGGCATCGTATCATAGAAACGTGGTTATAGGGATGGGTTCTTGTTCATCAGTCACTTTCCAAGTTTTTGTATGGGTAGTCATCATAGTGCCCATTGTAGAAGGAGTTGGATGAAGAAATTCCTTCAGGCATTCTGACTCTTCTCGGTCTGACTTGATGGTTATGACCCTGAATATCTTCTTGTTGGTGGGAGGCATTTCTGCCTCGAATCCTTTGATTTCTTTGGTGTGCTGCATCCAATTCTCGTCCTCGCTGGTTGGCAGTAGTGTTGGCGTGGGGGTGTTGTCATCTGAATTCATTTGGGAGTGGGGGTCAAGAGGATGTAGAAGGTGTGTTAGCTTCTTCAGGTCATATGTAGCGTTGACCTTGTCGTACAAGATTCTGTGAGCTATTTTGTTGACGGAATCTATGGTTTCAGGGAGCGCCATTTTGCGGTGGCTCAGAGGTTGTCTCTCGGTGTACCACGTGGTTTCTAGTAGAATTGTGTCAGGGTCGTGGGTTACTACACATTGTGCAATCGTGAGTGTGATGCTCCGCACAATAGCGTCGGGGAGGGAGAGTCCTTCTGTGGAAAGTGGAATACGGAGGGGGTCTGGTGTCGTCATGGTGAGGTTCAGGAGATCGGCTGCTTCTTCTCTGGTTAGAGTGGCAATCCATCCTGGTAGGTTCTCCTGTTTGATCATCTCATTCTCGTCCTGGAAGTATTAGCTCAAGGACTGGTGGAGAAGTTTGCAGTGCCTCGGATAGGTTCCAAGGTCAGGGAACTGCAAAAGTCGCTTCAAAATGGAGTCCGCCTTCATTGCTAAGATGCGAACTATTGGCGATTTCTGCCAAAGAGATTCCTGTAGTAGTTTCCCGTATCATTGTTCGTAAGCGAGGGGAGAGCTGAAGGGAATCAAGAGCTTTTTGAGCCAGGTCGGTCTGCTGCGAGTAATGGAGTAACATTTGCATAAGATGTATGCTTGTAACAGCAAGTGTCCGGTAGTAGTTGATGAGGGCAAAAGCTGCCTGATTGCTTTGTAAATCAGTGTCCTCAAAGGAAATGTTTGGCCACTTAAGTTGTTGTAGGGAATAGTGGAGGGATTGATCCAAAATGATGGTCCTTCTGGTAAGAGGGGGGACTGAGATTGTGGCATTGTTTCGAGTGAATACTGTGTATTGACCATTGTTGTTGATGAAGAGGTCAGGTAAGGGCCTGAGCAGTGACTGGTATGATGGGTTAGCTTGGGCATAAATTGGTGGTGGTGGAGGCGGTAGAGCAGTAGGAGGGAGTGATGGTGCGTTTTGAATTGGCGAAGTAGGAGTAGAGTGTGAGTGCAAGTTTACTGACATCCTAGTTTGTTACGATCAAGTTCTTGCTTCTTTTATACCGCATAAGAAGTCGTTTCACCATTTTGAGGTTTTCTTCTGGTTCCCAAGTGTTTTCGGATTGCGGATATCCTTTCCACTTAATCAGGTAGTGGGTCTTCCATCGGCGTTCCTTGTGATTTAGGATGGCCTCTACTTCATACATGTCTTCATTTTGGTCCAGTTCAGGTGGTGGTCTCGTGAACTGTGGGCCGTAGAGCGGCGTTTCTTTATGAGGTACCAATAGAGAAGAATGGAATATGTTGTGTATCTTCCATTGTGGCAGTAGTTTGAGTCTATAATTGACTGGGGAGATTTTGTGAGTGATCTCGAAAGGGCTGTCTCGTTTCTGATACAGTTTTCTATTGGGTATGTTCAATTTTAGATGTTTGTTGTTCAACCATACGGTGTCTCCAATCTGATAGGTGGGGAGTCATAGGTGTTTTGTTCGTTTCATCATTGCGTCTCTGGCAGATTGATGAGCGTGTAGTGCCTTCTTTCTAATTTGGTTCATATAGTTTAGGTGGTCATTCATGTTTGGCAATGTGGTGGGAGTGAGGGTTGAAGGGAACGATTTTGGGGCTTCTCCCTGTAGTAACTGGAATGGTGTCTCAGTTCTTCTGGTGTGGGGTCTATTGTTGTGGGTGTATTCATAGAGGGGGAGGTGTTTGCTCCATGTGTGTGGATCGTTGGCCATGGCTATCGCTAGGTAGGTCTCAATTTCTTGGTTAAATTGTTCAGTAGTGCCATCCATTTGGGGGTGGTAAGCACTAGAATAGGTGGTTTCTATATTTAGTGCCTGATATAGGGCCTTCATCGATTTCAAAGTGAATCTGGGATCTTGATCCGAAATGACTTTATCGGGGAGTCCGTGCTTCCTAAATAGATTGTTGATGAGAAGTTGCACTATTGTTTCGGAGGTGGCGGTCTTGGTAGTAGGGGTTAAAATTACTCCCTTCGTTAAACCATGGTCCACTATGGTTAATATAGAATTGTATCCATTAGAGATTGGGAGATCTGTGATTAGATCCATTGAGATCTGGGTGTAGGGCTGCATCGTTTTTGGTCCTTTGATGGGTATCATCAGTGGTTTATTGGGTCTGCAAATGATTTTCGAGCTTTGACAAGCAGCACATCCGCTGATGTATTCTTTCACATAATCGTGCATGGCTGGCCAGTAGATGTATTCTTGTAATTTCCAAAGTGTTTCAGTCTGTCCCGGGTGTCCAGCAGTTGGATGATCGTGTATTAGGCGTAATAGCTTTCTTCAGAGCATTGTTTCATTTGGTATAACCAGGCGATTCTTGTGGTAGGCGCGTTTTTCACCATCTTCTAGTGTTATTTCCAGGAATTCTTGTTTTTCTTTGACTTCACATAGCAATTCTTCGTCCAGGAAGTTTAAGAAGTCGGGAGTTATCATGGTAATGGATCGGTTATCTTTCTTGTTTGGGGC
Source organism: Leucoagaricus sp. SymC.cos (assembly GCA_001563735.1). Taxonomy (NCBI): domain Eukaryota; kingdom Fungi; phylum Basidiomycota; class Agaricomycetes; order Agaricales; family Agaricaceae; genus Leucoagaricus; species Leucoagaricus sp. SymC.cos. The sequence goes on along the minus strand of KQ962350.1, from coordinate 30,815 downwards.
CAGGTCGAGTTGTCTGGAGAGTGTGTCTGCAGCACTATTCTTTCTTCCAGGTATATGCTTGATTTTCAACTGTGGTTTATATTCTTCAAGCGTGGTTTGCCATTGTCACTGACGTGGGTTTAAGTCTTCTGGCTTGGTCCATCTGGTGAGATTCTCGTGATCCGTCCAAACGATGAATTCGTGTTTTGCTCCTAAAAGGTGGTGTCTCCATGCTTTCAGGGCATGCATAATAGTGAGTAGCTCTTGTTCAGAGCAGTGATAGTTCCTTTCCATGGCATTAAAGCTCTGCGAATGGAAGGCAATGGGTTGTCATTTGCCTGCATCATTCTTCTGATAAAGTACGGCTCCTGATGCGTATGCTGAGGCATCGGTTTCGATTTCGAAAGGGCGCATGGGGTCAGCTTTTCAGAGAATGGGTTTCTCTCTGAAGGCTTTCTTCATTTTCTGAAAGGCTTCTTCATGTTGGGCTTCCCATTTAAATTGTTGTTTGGTCAACATGAGTCGGTTGAGGGGTGTGGCTATCATGGAATAGTTCTTCACGAAGCAGCAGTAAAAGTTGCAGAATCCGACAAATTTTCTGATGTCTCGTGTCTTGGTCGGTGTAGGCCAGTCTTCAATGCCTTTAAGTTTGGTGAAATCCATTTTGATGGATTGACCGGTGATCATGGCTCCTAAGTATTTGACTTTGGTCTTTTTGAACTCGCATTTTGCGGCTTTAAGGAAAAGATCGTTCTTTTCGAGGATTTCAAGGACTTCATGCATTAGTTCTTGTAGTTTTTTGTGAGTCGTGGCATGGATGAGAATGTCGTCCATGTAAATAAGGACTCCTCATTTTCGTACAAGAGGTTCGAATATTTCGTCCATCATTGTTTGAAAGGTGGCGGGAGAGTTGCACATTCTGAAGAACATGACGGTGGGTTCGAATAATCCTCATGGGGTGCGAAATGTGGCTTTCCATTGGTCTTCTTTGACTATTCGGATGTTGTTATATCCTGATCGTATGTCAAATTTGGTGAAGTATTTGGAGCCTTTGAGTTTGTCGAATAGAGTTGATATAAACAGGAGTGGATAAGCGTTCTTCTTCGTGTGTTTGTTAAGATATCGATAATCTTGGCAAGGTTGGAGCTTTCCGTCTTTCTTGCCTACAAAAAAGAAGGGGGAGGCCATTGGTGATTTTGATGGCTGGATATATTTCTTCTCGAGGTTTTCATTAAGGAATTTGTCGAGTTCTTCCATCTCTTTGGGGGCTAGTTTATAGTTAGGAAATGCCTTTGGTTCGAAAGAGGGAAGTAATTCGATTCGATGGTCCCATTTTCGGGCTGGGGGAAATCGTTTTGCTTCTCTGTTGGAGAAGATCTTCATAAATTGATGGTATTCTTTAGGTACGATGTCGATGGGGTTGTCCGATTGCTGTTTGGTGTATTTCTGTGCAAGTTCCATTGCAGTGTTGACTTTCAGGTTTAACTCTTCTTCTTTGTTGCTTTCTTCGAGGTATAGGACTTCGTCACTGATCAAGTCGAGTAGTTCTTGATATTTTTCCTCGGGCGAGGTGAGAGTGAGTGTTTGTTCCTTCCAGTTGATGACAGGGTTGTTGGCGGTTAACCATGGTATTTCTAGTATGGCATGTTGATTTCCTAGTTTGGTAACTTTAAACGTGATGTTGCTGGTGACGTCATCGATAGTTGTTTGGATAGTGGCAATGTGGGTGGACAATTCGGTGCTTCCATTAGCATTTCATACTTGAGTGGGATTAGCGGCTTTTATTTGAGGTATTCACCATTTCTCTAATGTAGTCGGGTTGATAAAATTATTGGAGGCTCCAGAGTCGAGGATAAAGGTACAACGTTGGTCGGGGTCTGAAGGAAGGTGGATAGTTGTGGGGACTTGTAATATTTTCCGATTTTCTTGTAGTTGTATTTGATTTACTTCCACATTTTCCTTTGGCTGAGTCGCACTACTCAGCTCGCTTGAAAATTCTCGTCTTCAGATGCTGAAGATTCTTCAATGTTGTGGATGGTGTGTCTTCCGAGCTTTTGCGGTTTTCCTTTTCTCGGGCTGAGTTTGTCCTTTCGACTTCTGGGGGTAGACTTCTTCTTCAGTGACTTGCTTGACTTCCCTTGGCAATATTTCGGGTCGTCTTTGAAGGGGCATTCTTGTGCGAAGTGTTGTCCTTCTTTACAGAGGAAACAGAGTCCTTTCTTTTTGAGGTAAAGAAGTTCTGGGGTAAGAATGTTGTGGAGCTCCTCTTTGAGTCATATTGCAACGAGGTTATGGATTCTTTCTTTGACATGTCGGTCTTCATCCATCATCACCTCCTCAGATTCGTCATCTGAGTCTTTGTCAGTGGTTGAGGTATCATCGTCAATTCGATAGAGTTCTTCGAGATTATCGACATCCATTGGACCATATCCGGTAGGGTTAGTTTGTCATGGAGGTAGTCGATATGGTCAATAGTCTTTCCAACTAGTTTTCTTCAAAGATTTAGTAGTCTTCCTTGGACAGGGTTGTCGTTCTCGAGTATCTCTCATTGAGCGAGCAAATAATTGTAGTTGGTCCAATCCTCCAACTGTTTGAGCTGCTGTATAGAAATTTGCGATGTTGGTCCTGGCGGGTTGGAGTAGGACAACGTGTTTGTGATAATATGAGTCCAGTCCTTGAAGGAAGTAGAAGATTTGGACATTAACGTCCGCAAGGGTGGACATGGATAAGAGGGATTTGAATTCAGTGATGTAATCCTCAATAGGTCATCCTCTTTGTCTAAGCACTGTGAGCTTGCTAAGGGACTTGAGATTGTCACTAACATGTTGAAATGATGCATCGAGGGACGTGTAGAAGTCAGCCAGTGTTCTGAGTGTAAATGTTCTGGCAGTGTTGGTGTGGTCGAGGATGTAGGCTTCTTTCCATTGTGCTGCTCCTCCTCACATAGAGGATAAGGCATAGTAGATTTTCTTATCATCGTTGTTGTATGTATTTGGTTGGGCAGCATAGAAGATGATGAGGGCTCTTCTCCATCGGTTATAGTCTTCCGAGTCGCCATAGAAATGTTCTGGTTTCTCCACCTTTGGGTCCTTAATAGTTGTTGTTGCCATTCTGGAGTGAGGGGTCTGAAGAGCTCTGGATCGGTGGTTGTGGGAGAGATTGGTGGCATGTCAGGAAGTGTCTTCATTGCCGGAAGTATTGATGGGGTCTCAAATATCTCGGTGTTCAGTGAAAGAGAGAGTTGTTCTTGGAGTTTGTGGCGAGTTGTGTCTCATTTGGGAGTTGACGTCCTGCTGGATGTCACTGAGGATTTGCTCCAGGTGGGTGAGGGCGGAATGATCTGAAGATACTCCAGTGGAATCAGGTCTTTGGGGTTGCGCTGTTTGAGTTGTTGGATTAGTTGTCAAAGTACTTGTGGGTCTAGTTTCGGAAGAGGCTTCGTTAAAGAGATTTTCGAGCGCGTTGAGAACTCCTCGGTGAGTTCTTCTTCTTCCGGTTTGTTTGGAAATGTTGGTGGACTAGAGTCTTCCAGTTTGCAATAGAGGGAATTGAGAATAATAAAGGAGGTGAATAAACATTCTGATGATGATTAGGAATAGGAGGTAGTTGACTAGGCAAGTGGTTTCTAAAATTTGTTAGTCTAGGTTTTGAATGTTTGTAGAGATTTATCATAAAATAAAGAAAAAGAGGTGTGCATAAGTTTTAAGGGCATACTGCATAGGGCATATGGCATATGGTTTCTTGGGTTGAAGTTCGTTTGGTCAGGGTTCAGTATGACTTCGGCTTGAATCCATTAGGACTATCGCGTTTCCTGGTCGAGCGGAGTTCTTGTGACATTCCTGAGACTTCTTTCAGTAAAGATTTACTGTTCTTTAAGACGTCTTCCAATTTCTGTTTTATGCTGTCTTGCCTCGGCTTTTGTTTTTGAAAGGGATCCATTTAGGGAGTTACCTCTTGTCATTTTCCAAGGATTTCCAATCCTCTTCTCGTACTACAGCTGATTTCCAAGAAGTGCGTTACTTTTGTAACAGCTACAACTGATCCGCTGGGGTCCAGAGGGAAGTTTCTATCCTAATGTTAGGGGTGCTTATCGGCAGGACCTTGCTCTCAGGGATGAGAGGGAGCACCTATTTTCAGCCGCTTGTCTTAACTTCGAATAGTATGGATCTCCATTAAGATGGCAGAGAAGAAGCTGACTACATCAATGTATAATCCAGAGGTCAGATAGACCAGCGTAGCTGCTCTTCTGGGGAACGTCCTCTATAATTGGTATAGAGAGTGACTCTAACCAATATACCAAGTCGAAGTCGATCTTTGCCTCTCTACTGACAAAGTTGAACTTCGAAGAGTCGAATTATAGTACTCACTTGTTATGGTGTCTTCTGTTCCTGAAGGGAGTCCTAGATCTTCCAGGACTGCATTGTACAAGTGAGTTCTTGAAGAGTCCCTAATACAGGGATTACTGAACAAGATCATTTCAAAGGTTAGAGACCTTCGAAAGATAGAGTTACAAGATGCACTGGAGAGTGTAGACAATAACTGAAAAGGATAGAAACTTGCGTTTCATCCATTTTCGGTGGATCTTATATAGTACGAGATCTATCTAATCTTAGACTACAAAAACTTTTCTGTCTATCGTAGAAGATCAGAACATACTACTATATAGATCGGTGAATGTTCATCTAGACTATGACTAGGGGAACACAAAATGCAGACAAGTCATGAGCATGACTGAGGAATGAATAATTAAACTAAAAGAAGTTAAAGATCGTTCTAATCACTTAAACAGGGGTCTGTGTGAGAAGGCAATTGTAAATGAAAGATCAATGATAGGCTTTTCTAATTTTACTAAGAATGGAGAATGGACTTTGAATGGGGGTCCATAGTCCGGGTGTCGCAAGATGTCATAAGTGTCATAGATGTCATAAGATCAGATTTCTGATCTGGTGTTGTTAAGGGTCATGATAGGAATGTATAGATCGATCAATCAGAAGCATACATTCCTTCTAATGAGTCATCGGGACTCTCGATCTTGATTGATGTGGAAGAGGAAGAGGAAGATGCAGTGTCGCTCTTTTTCTGTCTTCTTGATGATGATGATGTAGTATCGCTGCTGGAAGAGGAAGACTCTACAATGGTGGGGGTGGCGTTCATCTCGAGTAATGCGGATACGTCGAGTATTGTTTGCGAGTTGTGAGCTATGTGTAGCTCATGGACTAAGGGGTTCTCAAGCCGTCGCGTATAGGTGTCGTTAAGGACTGCATGTATGATGTGGGAGGCGAGACCAATCCCTTCTTGGTCAAGTATGTGGTGGTGCCATTCCTCGTCCTTGTCTTCATCTTCATCAGCTATTAGATTCCATCCGTTGGTGATAGATGTGCCAATGTTTCCATATATAGTATATGCATATGTTCCGTTGAGGTAGCATTGCCTGAATGGCGGGTTCTCAAAGGCAGTTGTTATGATTCTATTGAGGGCTGTGGCAAGTGGCACGCTTTGAGGGGATAGGAGGGTAACTGGAGGGAGTGGTGCTCCATCGGATCGATAAGCTCCTACAAAATCCCAGTGATAATATTCAGGCCATTTGAGAGAACGCTCAACTATATCTTCGACGTTAACAGTTGTCTATTATGAGAAACTTGATGGAAATGGCAACCACATGAAATTCAAAGCATGTATCATTGCCCATGGTTTCTCTTAAGTCCCTGGCAAGGACTTCTTTGAAATATTCTCCTCTGTTGCAAAATTCACAACTTTGCATATATTTCTATCTCTGGTGGCCTTTTTTGACTTTGAAATACACTAGATTGACATTGTAGCCATATATCTCCAAGGCAATCTTGATGAGGACATCTATATGGAGGTACCAAAAGAGGTTGTGCATTTGAGAAATAAGGGATGATACTGGAGGTTGAAAAAGATGTTGTATGGATTAAAGCAGGCCAGTAGGCAGTAGAAGAAGAGGTTGTATGAAGTTCTGACAAATCTAGGCTTTGTTTGAGCATTTGCTGATAATTGTCTTTACATTTTGTGATATGATGGGAAGATCTTGATTATGGTTTTGGTCTATGTGGATGACATGGCCATAGCTGGCCCCAAAACTTGTAAGATTGTTTTTTTTTAAGAAATATCTTGCTAACAACTTTGAAATCTTGGACATTGGTAAGCTCAAGTATATGCTTGGTATTTGAGTTGTTCATGACTGACCCAACTGTCACATATACCTTGACCAATCAGCATACATTCACAAAATCATCACATGCTTTAGCATGGAGAATTCTCACCTGATCTCTACTTCTCTCACCATCAACCACAATCTTTCTCTATCTCAATGTCCAACTACCTCTGATAATCAAAAGGCCTATGACAATTACTCAAAAGGTATTCACTACCTTTTACTTGTTGGATTTCTTCTCTTTGCTACCCAAACTCACCCTGACATCCAGTTTGCAGTTGAACTTATTGCTTAATTTTTGGCCAATCCTAAAATAGCCTACTTAACAGCTGGCAAACAAGTCTTACAATATCTCAAAGGAACATACAACTATTGATTAGTACTTGGGTGTTGAAGTGAAGGATTCATAGATCTTGTTGGATGGAGTGATTCAAGCTGGGTATAGGATCCTGATTATAGAAAATCAGTGAGCAGATATATATTTGACATTGCTGGAGGATCTGTTTCTTGGTCATTCAAAAAACAAGGTGTTGTTATGACATCTATAGTAAAAGCTGAGTATATTGCTTCTGCTAATGCTACTAAGAAAGCTATTTGGCTTCATACTTTGTTAAAGAAACTTAATTTCCCTCAAACCAAAGCCACCATTATACACACTGATAATCAGGGTTGCATTGCTCTTGCTGAAAACTCCATATCACATTCCCATGCTAAACATATCAATATTTGTCATCATTTTATTTGCAAACACATCAAATATAAAGAAATTTTGTTATCCTATGTTTTCACCAAGAATATGTTAGCCAACATCTTCATGAAGGCATTACTCTGAGAATCCTTTGTCAAGTTTCATAAATGCCTTGGAGTCTTACCCTGTATCTCAATAAGTGGGAGTGAAGAAAAATGACATCAAGATACTGGAGTGTATCTGACAATGTTATGGAGCCTATGGAGTGCTCCAACCAAGATTTAGAAGGTTTCACTTTATTTTATTTCTTTTTATATGTTAATGTTTCAAGTTTCTCCTAATTGTTAATATGTATAATAGCTCATGTATCACACTGTGAAGTCTAGTTTCACTCCATGGACTTCAGGTATGTTTTTAGTACTTAATACTGTATTTATGCTAATCAGTTTTGCTTTATAGACTTCAGCTCATCCACATTAATTCCATATATATATTCTATCACTGCACTATACTCTTGTTAAATTTGTTCTCAAGTCACATTCAAGATGGTCAACCTCAAGTCACCTCAAGTCACTTTTCTTTTCCTTGATATCATAGTATTTGAAATATTGACACCAAATGATCAACTCTTTTACTTTTCTCTTTTCTTGTGTTAAATTAAGCACTCTATTTGTCTATTATTATCAGCAATTCTTCTTAACCTCTTACCACTACCTTTTCTTTTGGGAACATAGTGAGGAGGTTGTCTTAAGTGATGCTTGACTGCCTTCAAGCTACTCTGTTGAGGCTTTTATCTTGGCAACTTATTGTGATGGCCTTCAGGTCATTATTGCTCATTTATGCTCCCTCAGCACTGGCTAGTCCCCATGTTGGCTTGAGCTTGCTTGGGTCAGCCTGATTCTAATGTCTAAATCCCTACACTTCTCCAGCAGGTCTCTAGATTTTGGAGAAGCCCTCTTGATAGCTTTAGGATAAAGCTATCAGTATTTTCTTGCTCATAGCTAGTCTATAGACTCTACAAGTATCCTCAAGTATTTGTCTTGGCTTCAATTTCACCTCTCTCTGAGTTCTCTTGCCCTAATTTCAGGATTCTATGGGCTCTCTAGACATTGATGAACTCTCTTCCACTACTGATGTCTGACTTGTCTATAGTCTGCTTTCTCTTCATTTCCATTCTATGTGTACTACACAGTGGAACTCAAATTAGCCAATAACATATAACCACCATGCTTTACTGCACAGCAACATCATCTACTGCACATCCTCTGTTTTATTCATGCTGTACTGCTATCTGTAGTACTCAATATATGGTTAATTGAGCAATTTTTACTATTTGGCCTACAACTTTCTCTCTCTTTCCCACCTTTCAAGGTCTATATTTATCTCTTTGGGCATATGCTTGGTACTCTCTAACTACATATTCTCCCAGTATTGGCTATTGATCATTTCTCTCACCACTTACAGATATGACTGTGAGTTTATATTTGTCTCTTTGAGCATGTTCTTGGATATTATACCACTGTTCTCACTGACTTCAGACATAGACATAGCTCAACTACATTCAGACTTTTGTGTCCTTTAGTTTCTCTTTTTACCTATTTATATGAAATTACTGACCTACAAGATGCTATCTACATGCCCACTCAGATCTAAGCTCTTATAAATATCAGATTTAGCACAATTATCAAATTGTCAGCTTTCTGCTATACTAAAGCTCTATTCTCAAGTGAATATGAATATTAAATAAGCCTTATTTGACAGCCCTCTTAAAAGTATATGAGAGTGTTGTTCTCAATGAACCTGGCCTAGGTCAGGTGTACCAGTGTGCGAAGTGTGATTGCTTAGCAATAATCTGGGTGATACTGAAATGAAGGGGTGTAGTCTGGATGAGGGCCTGGGTGGTTCTGGTTCAATGTGGTCACTAGCACCCTCTGGGATTTAAGCTGGCTTCTGGTACCTGCCAGGGAGGGCTTTTTGAAGGGTAACCTGACTTGTCAGCTGCACCTTGCATCATGCACTAACAGTCACACTGTCACAGTGTGGTATATGTGTGTGCTCCATCCAAGTCTGATATACCGGCTGATGGTGGGGTGCCTTCTTGGTGAAGGGGCTTAATTGGAGACATATCACTGGCCTTATCTGAAATAGGACATGATAAGTGAGGGAATTGGGGTAAAAACAATCTGACCCATATGAGACTGCATGCTTTGGGACAGAACACCCTCCACCCATTTGGATCCAGTATGTCCAGTTGAACTCCATAGTTCGGGTTATTAGTAGGCATAACCCAATCTCCAGATCAAGACAACACTGATGTGACCTTGGGATCAATCTGGTAGCAGCACCTGCGAGACATAGAGCCCAGACAGTTATAACCACAGTAATCAGGCTTGTAGGGGCATAATGTAACCAGCTGCTGAGTAATGGGAAGGGGTGGTTCCTGGACCATAGCCATGTGACTGGAGAACACCACATGGGCTCGAGAGGACTAAATCCTATGCCAGTCAGCCTGGTACAGTTAAAATAATCAGGTTCTGGCTTAAGTTGATTCCATGTCATACCAAGGGTGTAAGGGTTTCCTGCAAGGGGCTCCCTAGACAGGACAAGGCCACCATATGTCAAAAAGAAAAACAAAGGTAAAGCAAGAGAAGTCATCCCCTCCTCTCAACCTTTGGAAAATCAAGATGTTGAAATGATATCAACTGAGGGTGTCAAGCAAACTCAATCCAAGCCTACACCCAAATGCACACCTCCTAAGCCTTCCATCAAAGTGGCTTTTCCCCCCTTGCCTGCGTCTAAGGTGAGTGACTCACCTCAATGTCCTAATACCAAACCTTCCCCTCCTACCCAACTGCATAAGTCAAAGTCGTATACTGTGACTTCTTGTTCTAATGCTCCAACCCCTTCCACCACAGTAACCAAACAGGTTGTTGATTTGGTAGAACTCGTCAAACTATATGGTGACAAATTACCTCTGGAAAAAATTGCCGCCATGCACCAAGCTGCTATTGGAGATGCTAATGGTGGAAATACTAATAATACTGCTGTCCCACAGAAAAAGAAATTTGTCGTTAAGTCGACCACATGAGGACCTACTAGAAAACAGGTTCTTGTTCCATATTCTGAGACAGTGACTGTTCACTGTCTCCAATGCCACTGTCATATTCTCGAGACTATTAATCATGGTCTTGTGGATCAATATTCCAAACTTCGTGTTCTCGCCATGTCTGAAGGATGCTCTGGCTCTGCATTTGGCCTCTCCTTCTCTACTAACCTTGTACCAACACCTGCCAAACATGGTATTATTCATGAGTGGATTTCAAAAGCCATTTAATGCGATAAGAATAAGGTCCCCATTTTCAGGGCTCCTATGTCCAAATTCTACCTCAAAATTGTTGGGGTAAACTTTTACATGCTAACTGATTGGCATGATAATGGTTCTAACCAGCTGACGGCTGATGATGTTTTGTATATCATGAACTGTAACCTGCTTTTCGAATGAATCACACTCGCTTCCCCACTATATGTCATGAGAGCTACTCTGCACTCTGACATGGCTATCATCTGGTTTGACATTTGGGACTTGCAAAATGGTACCAATGCCAAACTTCTTGTCAATTGCTCCTTTAATTTTGATAAAGACATTGCTGTTATCTGGGCCTGCAACATGCATCCTGGAGTCTCCCAATGCCAAAATTGTTGGAAATGGGGTCACATTACCACTAAGTGCTGATCTCAAGGATGGAAGTGTGCTAAATGTGGCAGTCCTCACAAGACTGAAAATCATTGTAACGCAGCCTGGTGCTGCCAAGCAAATCCTAAAGCGAAACCTCCTCGTGAGGCAACTGAGGAAGAAATGCCCTGTTCTCATTAATTTAATTGCCTAAATTGTAAAGGCAATCATTTGGCTAATGATAGGCAATGCCCATACTGGTGCAATTGATTCAATCATACCTGGCATGATAACAAAGATCAGAAAGCCAGAGCCCAAAGGGCTCAATGTGTTGAAGTTGCTATCCAGCAAAAACAGGCTACTTTTTTGCCACAGGACCAACAAGGGTCCAATGTTCCTTCATGAAGAATTTAACTCTTGACTCTCTTTGTGTTTTTTCTTTCAATGCTAATCACAATTATGCTGTCATGAAGACTTCTCTTGTTACTTTAATTGATAACTTTGACATTATTTTCTTTCAAGAGCCTGCCTGGAATGTCATTAGGAACACTATTTCCACTGACTCCACTCTAGGCAAACATGTTATAGGGGCACCAATTCATCCTGACTGGATTTACCTCACCCCTTCCCTCCCCTCCCCTATCAGACCTCAGGTTATGGCTTACGTCCACAAACGTCTGTCATATTTAAGACCTTCTCTCATCAACTCATACACTGACCTCAATCATGACATTCTTGTCCTTTCTCTGTCCTATAATCAACACACTCATTATTTGATGAATGTGTACTCCAACGATAAACACCTTGCCCTAGATCATCTTCAGAAGTGTATCAACCTATTACCTCTATTGCTTTACATTGGTGGAGACTTTAACATATGTTCCAAAGAGTGGGATGCCAATTGCCAAACACACTCCAAGCACGCTGTCTGCCTCGTGGATCTCATGACTGATTTAGGTCTTGATCAGTCTATTCCAATTCTCAACATACCTACTCAATACTCTGCCAATCCATCCAAGAATAACACAATGATCAATCTCATGTTCATCACCAACAAAGTCAATGTTGACAGTCACTACATACTTCCTGAACATTGGTTACAATCTGATCATGCTCCACTTGCAATTACAATCCCCATCTCCCCCAAATTCATTCCTATTCAAAGGAAGGGTCTTAAATGAGGTTCTGATGAAGAATGTAGCTTTGTTAATGAGTTGACAGTAGGGCTTTCAGCACTCCTGTCAGTTGATCTTTTGATGGAAGCACACATCCTAAGTGCTTCAGTGCAGATAGCTGACCTCATTAGTGTGTCATGGGACAAATATGCCACTACAAGTTTTATTTCTATGCGCTCTAAGCCATGGTGGAATGATGAGTGCAGAGACCTATTACAATGATACCACAGTGACCACATCAAAGACAACTGGCACACATTCTGGAAAGCTGTATGCACAGCCAAAAGAAAATTTTTCGATGCAAAGATTGAAGAAATTGCAGAAGAAAACAAACAACCTTGGGATCTTATGCCCTGGGTCAAAGATCGTAAACTCCCACCTGCATGGGCTATCATCCACAACAACAAGCCTTGCCATTCACTTGATATACTATGAGAAGCTTTTGATCAAACCTACAACTCCATGTCTAACAGATCTGTTGACGCCCACATACTTGATGACTTGTGCGATATCCCCAAAAGAAAATAGATACTGTTCTCTCTATTAGAACTCACTGAAGCCCTTAAGAGCTGTTCTAACACATCAATGCCTGGCCTTGATCATGTCTCATGGGCCCATCTCAAAATGCTCCTGTCTATTGACGATCGCATCCCCCTTTTCTTCACTAAGCTAGCTAACATGTGCTTAACTGTCAGTTACTGGCCATCTCACTTCAAAGAATCTGTTTCTGTTGTCATTCCTAAACCAAACAAACTGTCATACCATCTTCCCAAAGCCTTTCAACCCATTGTTCTATTGAATACTCTGGGAAAACTCTTTGAAAAAATGCTTGCTAAATGTATGCAATATGAAGTGGTCAAATATGAAGCGATTTTTCCTTCACAGTTTGGGGGAATTATTCAACATAGTACTGAAGATGCTGGAGTCTTCCTAACTCACCTTATATGCACCAGCTGGGGAAAAAAGTTATGTACTTCTATTCTAGTCTTTGATTTTTCCCAATTTTTCCCATCTCTCAATCATTTGATGCTTTTGAACATTCTCAAGAAACAGGGCTTTGCACCTGAAATCGTTTCCTTCTTCTCAAATTACTTGATAGGACATTCTACCATGTATTTGTATAATTCTTTTTCTTCTCCCCATTTTGATTTCAACACAGAAGTAGAACAAGAGTCTGCTCTTTCTCCTATTCTTTCAGGTCTTTATTTAGCCCCCCTTCTTTTCATAGCTAGTCAGAAACATTCTGGTCTTGTTTTCTTTTTATCTTTCATAGACAATGGTACGATAGTAGCTCAAGGCGAGTCATAGTGTGAATGTCACAACAAAATCAAGGTAGCTTACTGCTCTCTTGTAAACCTCGTAAACTCCTTTGGACTTCTCCTAGAATATGACAAGTCAGAGGTGTTCAACTTCTTTTGGATCCCTGGAGATGACAACCCATCTATCAATCTAGGCTTCACATCTTTTACCTTCTCATCTCCCCTCAAACTCCAGGAATTTTGGTGATACCTGGGATTTTATTTCAATCGCAAACTGACCTTTAACAAACATGTATGCTACTGGTCAACAAAAGCCCTCTCCTCTGTCTGTGCAATGAAAATGCTTGGCAACTCAATGCATGGACTTCTGCCTTATCAAAAACAACTCCTTTATCATTTGTGTGTTGTTCCTCTCACTACATATGGATGCTGACTATGGTATTTCTCTGGAGCTAAAATCATCAACAAACTCAAATTGCTATGACAAATGCAATGCAATGCTGCTTTATGGATCACAGGCACATTTCATACTTCACCTTCTGGAGGCATCGAGTCCCTTGCTGGACTCATCCCTATACATCTCTACCTTAAAAAACTCACCAAGCATGCATGCCTAAGATATATCACTCTTCCTAAATCACATCCTATTCATACTCTTCTTAGTGCTCATAACACTAAGGGAGCCCTTCCTCACTCTAGGTCACTTGATCTACTTTCAGAACACAACAGAGCTACCATTCAAGGTCCTTTGGTTGATGCTGATGATTTACTTCTAAATGTCGAAGAAAAATTCTCTCCTCTCCATAATGCTAATTATCCCAGTTTACATTTATTAGACAATTTCTCTGATCATTTCTCTTTCTTTGATTTTAATAGGTTAAGTCTTGAGAAACTCGGAAACCATTTATGAAGACTTGATGTACATACTTTCTCTGCCCATTCATCTCCCGACACTGCCATCATTGTTACAGATAGTAGTGTTCCCAATGATTCCCAGTTACAGACATCTGCCTGCTACCAAATATGGCATGCTGGTGCCCTTCTTCATTCTACCACCATCCCTTGTGGCTGATGCACTTCCTCTGAGGCCGAACTCGCTGCTCAATGCTTTGGTCTATGTAAAGTGCTAGCCTCATTTCCTGATGATGTCACCAACTTCATCATTCTTACTGATCATCTGCTGTTATCACATTGCTTATTGGACCCATCCATTCATGAAGGCCAATATCACTCAATAGCTACCGCTAATGTCTTATGCCCATGGCTAGAACGTTCTAGACTTCATAAACTTGAATTCTGGTACATCCCTTCCAAATTTGCCCTCTGCGATTGTAATGCAGCACCTGACAAGCCTAGTCAGTTGTGCTGCCTTTTACAAAAAGTCCATCTGACTGCCAAGATCAATCATCGACATGCTGGGTTGTGCTCAAGCATCTCCATGTCATATCTCTGAAAAAAGACCACCAACTCATGTCTTAAAGAGTGGCAACATA
>KQ962350.1:445-15136 GCA_001563735.1 Leucoagaricus sp. SymC.cos | reverse complement strand
ATGTATGATAGCAGTCTACCCCTAGGTTAGTAGTCTGGGATACTGTTACAGAAGAAAGCCAAAAACAGCTATATACAGAATAGAACAGCTAGTAAGTCCTACACATTTATCATAGTTAACTATATCAGATGTCTCCTTCTCAAAATATGATAAGGGCTTAGTCTATATTTGGGTTTCAGCAGTGATAGCCAAGCACATGCCTACTTTTATGCTTAGTCTCTGCTATTTTCTGAGAGATCTTGTGAAATGTCTTCTACAAGTCTGAGGGAGCTGACTTTTCAATCAACCAGTCCTAGTCAAAGTAGTGACACCAGAAAGGGCACTGTTAGTTGCTAGTACTATGCTTTTCTTGATAGTTCACACAGTGTGCAGCATGTGGGCATGGAGCTCCTATGGGAGTTATTTCTTTGGATAGCTTAGCAGAGAGGTTACCTCTATAGCAAGAAGCATGATTATAATAACCAGCCTCAGTATAAGGACTAGCACACTGGGGGCATCAAGAGGCCTGAGACTGACAGGCACAAGTAGAATGTTCTCAGTACTAGCAATGCTAACACAAAAGAATGCTGGAGTGAGGGTGGGCTGTATGCACAGAGCATAAGGCTGGGCTGAATTAGAAGGAAATACTAATCAGGCACTTAGCAGTAGTGTCTGACTGGGAATTAAGCACATTAAACTACACAGTCAAGGCCCTTCTTTTCTATGTACTATTACTATCAAATATTGAGATTTTGAGCTACATTTTATCCATGCTATGTCTAATAATCCTAGTAGTAGTCAGGCTGGCCCTTCACATCTCTCCTAGGTCAGAGACATTGGTTTCAATGAGGAAGTTGTTACTGCCAGTGTGAGCAACAGTTGTATATCCTCATCCTCTATGCCTGCTCCATCCAAGCCCAAATCTCCCATGCCTTCTACATCTAAGCTGGGTAAGCATGCTCACAGAAAGACCTCTCAAGCAGGCCTTACTTCCCATGTACTGAGAGTTGCCCCTCATACTCCCATTCAGACTCTAGAGAGTACTCTTACCCCTACATCCTATAAGGTTCTCACTGGTGCTGAGCCTAGGTTGGTGTTTACTCCTACTCCCACCTCTCACCTGCTATCTTGTTCTGGTCTTGGGTCCTCTGATATTCTCCCTGGCAAGGACATCCCTTCTGCTGATAATTCTTGCAATCTTGTGGAAGCTCTCAATGATATTGCTGTGGCACTTAACTTCTAGAGTGATAAGCCCTGAGCTGTTGAAGATGACAAGACTTGTATTGGTCTCAAGCTCAGATCACTCATTAAGAGCTTTATTGCTAAGAGATAGTATACTGTCCCCTTCCCACCTCACTCTGCTCCTGTGGACACCTCTCTTGATTTGGGGGAGCTGGTTACCTCACTTATCCCCTAGCCATCTTTTTTTTTTTTTTTAAAAAATCAACAATTTATTATGCAGTGCTTGATCGCAGTCCATGCCTAACTAATTACAAACTAGCTAGGAAAGTCCAGAAGAGAAACTATTTACTCATAGCAGAGTATTTTTGTAAAACTATAGAAGGCATGATGACAGCTATAGTACTATTACACAAGAAGAGATAAGACATTATAGTCAAGGTCAAATGAACTTACTGGAATACCAAGACACAGGAGTCCCAATGTGCATGGAAGTGGTAGAGATGGATGAAGTGACATGGAGACATCATAACGCAACCCAGCATGTTGTATAGGCATAGTAGGAAATCGTTGAGGAGATAGTGATGAGGAGATGCTTAAGTGAAGCCCAGCTCATTGTTGTCATTGTATGGTGTGAAGAGGGTTATGAAGTGGAGCATTAGAGTTAAATGCAAACACTTGAGGATTGTATTCAAGGAAGTCAATGAATTCCTTGAATATAGATATGGGTTTGTCTTCTCAAATATATAGAGGACAAGTGAGAATGATATGTTCATGAGATTCCATCCAAAAGCCACATTGGCAGTGGATAGATTCTTTAGGAAAGAATTGGGAATGGTAAGTCCTGATAGGAGCGTGATTGGTTATAGCATGTATAGTGTGTGTGACAATGTTGAAATTAGTGATAGGCATGTCACTAGGATCAATGGAATAGGAGGCATGTAATTCTCTGAGCCAAGAGCTGCCATTGTGATATTGAGGTAGTATAACATCACCTCAGAAATGTTTGCTACATAACATGAGGAAGAAGTGTTCTCAATATTGTGCATTGGTGGAGAATGTGTGTTGCCACTCTTTGAGACATGAGTCAGTGGTCCTTTTTTGGAGGTATGATATGGAGATGCTTGGGTGCAACCCAGTATGTCAATGATTAAGTTTGGCAGTCAAATAGACTTTTTGTAAAAGGCAGCATGCTCGACCAGGTCCTCTAGCTATCTTCAGACCCCCAGACCTGCAGGTCAGCTGAGTCAGCTGATCTGGCACCTTCTCCCTCCTCCTCCACATGTGTACCTCCTTCTGAGGCCACTGTTCATCCTCAGGCTTTCTACTCTCAGATTCCTCCTAGACTGCCTAGGTCTCTAAGACACCCTCCTTCCTCTTTGACTCTAGCCTCTAAAAGGTCATATGCTAATACTATTTGTGATGTCACAGCCTTGGTTAACTTGGCCAAGACTGTTCCCAATTTGTTGTCTGATCACATCATCACTATGCATCAGGCCTCTGTCCTGCCTTTGCCCTCTTGCAGGAAAGTCAAGTCAACTGTCACTGGGCCCTTCTGATGCCAAATTCTTGTCAAGTCTGAGGCAGTTGTTTCTGCCTCAGCTTTCTCTTTCCTGGTTGGTGTTGCCAACCAGTCCCTCACTAAGGTCAATCTTCAGATTGACTCCTGTGTTTCTGTATATAGAGGGATCTCTCTCCTCATCTTTCACATTATAACTGCTGAAGAAATTCAGCTGGTCACTTCTGCTATAAATAAGTACCTAGGCCATCAGGTCCAGACCTCCCTCCTATCATCATAATCTTATCCTAAGATCGTCAATGTTCCCTACTTTTGGCTGGGTACCACTAACCCTGTGGACTCAGATTATGTGAAGGATGTCATGGCCAAGTCACACATAGCCCCCTTCTTCACCCTCACTAATGCTTCTCATGTTATGTATAACTCTGTGCATTCAGACTCAGCTATGGTCTGGTTTGATATTGTTGACTCTCAGTCTAACACTTCTGCTAAGCACCTCATTAATTCTTTCTTCTAATTCAGTTCTGCCTCTTGCCCTATATGGATAGCCCAGTCACATACCAGTATCCCTGTGTGTCAGCATTGCTGGCACTAGGGTCACTCCACTCACTTCTGCTATTTGCAGGCTCCTCACTGCCCACAGTGTACTGGTCCTCATTATGAGGCCAACTATTGCCTTCTCACTAGTTATTGTCATAGCAATCTCATGGCCAACCCCTCTGTGCCAGCAATCATGGAGGGAGCCCCATGCCCTCACATCACTTACTGTGTAAACTGTAGTGGTGAGCATAGTGCAAGTAACTAAAAGTGTCTGTACTGGCAACACTGCTTTGACTGGAACTAGTTGGCTCAAAGGACTAACTGGAACTGAGCAAAGAGAATAGCTGCATCAGGTACAACTTCCAAGAGGCAGGAGGACAAGTGTCAGAATAGGGCAGCCTTCCAGTGTCAGCACACTCACTGAGCGCCTCCTGATCATATTTGTGAGATCAAGTACTCATTGTTCAGCCAGTAGCTGAAGGGTGGGAAAATTGGAATTGAGTAGGTATAGACATCTACAGGATCAGCTATAGTCTCATAATATATAGCACCACTTGACACATGTATTTATTGTAGTTCTGGACATCTATAACCCAGGAGTGGACTGCTATCATGCACCACTATATAAATTTCTGAATTTAAAAAAAAAACAAAAAACTATACAGTGATGGTATCAGTATGTCAGGAGTGGACTGCTATCATGCACCACTATATAAATTTCTGAATTTAAAAAAAAACAAAAAACTATACAGTGATGGTATCAGTATGTCAGGAGTTGTGCATAACCCTAGGGCTATTTGCAAGAGTAAAAAAAGCTGCTATGTAAGACTTCTCTATAATAGCTCATATATTATTGATAGTGACCTGCTGGTTATCTGTCTTGAAAAAAAAATATCAATGACCTTAAGATAAGATTGTGAATGTGGAAGAGCAGTCTTAACTCCACTCTCAGTGAAGGAGAGAAGGCACTGAACACCAGCCTTCACCAGGTCTATTTCACCCTGAGAGATAATATAAGAGGTAAGGAGGAAAATCCCCTCATAAGTGAAGTGGCAGGAGTCAACCTGAAGGTCACTCTTACTAAGAAAGTAGTTAGCAGCCCCAACCAAGGCTGGAAACTGCAAGAAAAAGGGAAGTAGATCAACCTTAATGAGGACCTAGCACTGAGAGAGACTGGAAACAACTGATCTAACCTTGTGCTTGAGAAGCACTGGAGGAATAGAAGTCTGATATATTACAATAATGTGATCAGATGGAAGAGTAGGGACAGTCTTGGCAGATTGACTAAGGACATAATGTCTCAGATAGTGTCAGTAGCCATGTAATATATTGCTGTAATACAATCAGCCAGAAGGTCAGAGAAGGTCTTTGCTAAATTAATAAGGCCAATATCAGATAAGGGAGGGGCTGAGAACAAGACTGACTTCCTAACAGAAATAGGTTTCATAGATAACACAATAGTGGGCTTGGAAGCTGCAGGCTTCTTGGTAGCTACAGGTTTTCATGCAGTATCAGTAAACAATTATTTACTCAGGGCTGGTTGCATAATATCTTCATGTGTAGCAGATATAGATACAGGCTAAGGTGTGGGAGTAGAGACAGGCTTGGGCATAGAGTTACTAGACTTGGATACTAGAATGGAAGCAGACAGCTTTGGACATTCTCTATTAAGAGAATATTAAATAAGATTAGCAGTATTCTGAATCTTAGAATAGCCTTCAACAATAACCATAGTATTGTGAAGGATACTGGGTATAAAAGAAAAGCTGTCTATAAGTAGAGCAATAAGCCTTGTGAACATAGGAACATAGATGTAGGTGTCCAGCTGAGCAAAGAACTCAGATGTATTATCAGCACCAAAGGCAGTCCAGACAAAGTCTAGGTATTTGAGCATAATAGTGATAGCAGAGATGTTGATGAATTCAAGAGGCAATTTATTGTTCTCAAGTACAAGTTTGGTGGGCTTGACTTGGAATGGTCAAGTGGAAGAGGTTGTGATATAGCTATGAAGATCAGCATAGTTTCTGGGATTAGTCTTCCCACTAGGAGTCAGGAAACTGAAGTAGAGAGAAACTCATATAGGAGTATTTAGTAGAAGAGTGAGCTCTGTACAAGAGAGTGATTATTAGAATACAAATAGTATATTGTCCTCATGCTTCTATTCTCAGAGTTTTAAATAGTTCTATTATCTATGTAAGTATAAGTAGCTATGGTCTACATTATTTGTATCTCATTTATTTATTCCCAGATATCACTGTTATTCAAGTCTCTTCAATATAAATAAGTATACTCCATATCTTATCAACATTGTCATAGCCCTCTAGCCTGTTCCTTTCTTTGATGTTCACTACTGTCATGTGACCCATACCATCATTGATTGCTCTAGTCTATATAATCTATTCTATTAGTATTCCTCTTTTTTTTAAAAAAAATTATAAATTTATTAGATGGTACACAGTAGCAGTCTGTCCCCAGGTTAGTAGCCCAGGATACTATAATGAATATATCCAGAAGTGACTACAAGACTACAGTATAGGTAAAAAGCAGAAATATCTATTAAGACTAGAGTTCTACTAATATTCCCCTCTTTAATAAGTGACAAGAGCCTTGTTAATATTTTAGTTTTAGCAGTGATAGCCAAGCATACACCTACTCTTGTGCTTAGTCTCTGCTGTTTTCTGAGAGATTTCCTAGATTATTTCTCACAGGTCTAAGAGAGCTAACTTTTCAGCCAGCTATCCTCAATTAAAATAGTGGCACTAGAATGAGCACTGTCAGCTACTAGCACTGTGCTTCCCAGAGCAGTTCACACAGCATGTGGCATGTAGGCATAGAGCTTCTGTAAGAGTCAGTTCTTTAGATATCTTGATAGAGGAGTTATCTTTATAGTAGGAAGTATAATCATATTCATCCCTTCTTTCCCATAAACCACCATCATCAATATTTCTCTAGTGGTTTTTCTACATGCACAAGAACCTATGAATATATGAACTTATGGGAGATAGTAGCAGAGAGCTGAATAAGAAAGGTGGTGGTAGATTTTCTGGTATTAGCAGCAGGTTGAAGGCTGTCACTACATGTGCTGGATGCACAGCAACTGCTGTTGACATCCAAGCTACTGAGCGAGCTCTGTCTGAAGTGATAGCTAATGACTCTAGCTCCAAATATGAGTCATCTTTCTCTGACGACAAACCTCCCCCCAATATCAGAGGCCGTGCCAAGTCTCAACAACATACTTCTCGAGCGTCATCTGTCACCTCTTGTCAATGGTCTGCCTCGCCTGCCCACAAATCTTCTCAAACCACAGGTCTAATGCCTTGCACTGAGTCACCTCCCCCCAATCAACAAGCTCTTCAGTGAGGGCGTTCTACTCCGACTAATGCTCAACCTTCTATTATGGAAGGCACCCTTACTCCTAGGCCTATGAAAATAATGGGCACCCATCCCATGATGAATATGGAGTTTCATTCTCCCACGTCTATTCCTACTGAACATTGACAACACACTGTCAATTTTGATGTTCAGCCAGAGCCAACTCAAATGTGGAACAACTTTGAGAATGCTGTCGACAGCTCCAATAAGCTGCTTTCTAGTCTTCAGAGCATTATTGACAAAAATGCTTCTTCCTTGGATGTTAACACCCCGTCTATGTGTCTGGGTCCCTATGTTTCAGGTCCCAACCCACCTGCTTGACTTAGTGACTGGTCAGACGATACCGATCCTTTCTCTGCCCTTGACCCTGCTAGGATCACTCCAGAGCCTCATGTTCCTAAACTTAACCCAGCTATCCTCAAACATGTTGGCACTGGTGCCTCACATCCCAATTCCAATCCATCTATCTCTCATCCTGCTGGCATTTTGGAATCTTCTGATATGCCTAATGATCTTTATCATCCTGCTGGTTTACCGCAAGCTTCTGGTATACCTAATTACAACTCCAATATGCTAAATGTTGGGAATATGGACACAACCAATGCTGCTCAAGGCAGTAATGTTGTTGATCCTTTGCATCCAAATAGTCCTCCAGTTGAGGAATATAAGGAAACTATTGGTGAAGCAGCTATGACCCTTCAAGAATGCGCAGACTGGATTCATCTTTTTCCAGTCAACAAAGGTAAATTTACTCTGAGTGGGGCAATAGCAGATGAACTCACCTACTTGCTCACTGCTATATATGATGGTGGATGGGAACATACTATTATCGAAGATTCCAGCATCATCAAGGGATATGTCCCTAAAGATGTTACTAATTTCACCATTAAACAGCTCATGGATAGGCTTTTCTTCCCATTCAGGCTGCCATACATTGAAAAGAAGAACAAAGACAAGGCAAAGGAAATTGTTCCTTCCTCACAACCATTGAAAAACCAAGATGTCAAAATAATATCAACTGAAGGCGTCAAATTAGCCCAAGACACCAAACCAACTCAGGCTAAACCTACACCTAAACGTACTCCTCTGAAGCCTCCTATTAAGGCAGCTTTTCCTCTACTGCAAGCACTGCCTATGCCCAAGGTAAGTAATTCACCTCCGTGATCTGGCCTAAAACCCTCCTTCTCCTCCCTTCCTTCTTCACAACCAGTCAAGTCATATGCTGTGGCTTCCCAGTCTAATGCTCCTACCCCTTCTACTAATGCTACCAAACAAGTGGTTGATTTGGTAGAACTTGTCAAGCTATATGGTGATAAATTACCTGCTGACCATATCACTGCTATGCATCAAGCCACTGTTGGAAATGCCAACAGTGGAAATGCTAACAACACTTCTGTTCCTCAGAAAAAGAAGTTTGTTGTTAAATTGACCACACGGGGGCCTACCTGCAAACAAGTCCTTGTTCCATATTCTGAAACGGTAACTGTTAACTGCTTACAATGTCACCATCACATCCTCAAGACTGTTAATCGCAGTCTCATTAATCAACATTCAAAACTTTGCATTCTTGCCATGTCTGAAGGACATTCTAGTACTGCATTTGGCCTTGCTTTTTCCACTAATCTCGTTCCCACACCTGGTGAATGTGATATTATTCATGAATGGCTTTCAAAAGCCATTCAATGTGACAAAGACAAAGTCCCTATTCCTAGGGCTCCCATGTCCAAGTCATACCTCAAGATTGTTGGTGTAAACTTTTATATGCCAACTGATTGATATGATGACGGTTCCAATCAGCTCACACCTGATGACGTTTTATATGTCATGAACCATAACCCACTTTTCAAATGTATCACGCTTGCCTCTCCACCCCATGTCATGAGAGCCACTCTGCACTCTGATATGCCTATTATCTGGTTTGACATTTGGGACTTGCAAAATGGGACCAATGCCAAACTTCTCACTAATCATTCCTTTAATTTTGATAAAGATGTCGCTGTTATCCGAGCATGCAACATGCACCCTGGAGTCTCCCAATGCTAGAACTGCTGGAAATGGGGTCATATTACTGCTAAGTGCTGATCTCAAGGATGGAAATGCGCTAAATGTAGTAGTCCTCATAAGACTGAAAACCATCACAATGCGGCCTAGTGCTACCAAGTGAATTCTAAAGCAAAGCCTCCTTGTAGAGCTACTGAGGAAGGGATGCCTTGTCCTCATGAATTCAAATGTCTAAACTGCAAAGGCAATCACTTAGCCAATGATAGGCAGTGCCCATATTGGTGCAACCATTTCAATCATACCTGGCATAATAGCAAAGCTCAGGAAGCCAAAGCCCAAAGGGCTCAATGCATCAAAGTCGCTATCCAGTGCAAACAAGCTACTTTTTCACCATGGGACTGATGAGGGTCCAACGTTCCTTCATGAAGAGTTTAAATCTTGATTCACTTCATATCTTCTCTTTCAATGTTAATCGTAATTATGCCATCATGGAAACTTCTTTAGTCACTCTAGTTGATAACTTTGACATTATTTTCTTTCAAGAACCTGCCTGGAATATAGTTAGAAATACTGTTTCTACTGACTCTATTCTAGGTAAATATGTTATAGGAGCGCTGATTCATCCCGACTGGATTTATCTCGCCCCCTCCCTTCCTACCCCTGTTAAACCTTGGGTCATGGCATACATCCATAAACATTTGTCATACTTATGACCTTCCCTCATCAACTTATACACTGACCTCGATCGTGACATCCTTATTCTTTCTCTGTCCCACAATCAACATGTTCATCATTTAATGAATGTATACTCTGATGACAAACACCTCACTTTGGATCATCTCCAAAAATGTGTCAACCTATTACCCTCATTGCTCTATGTTGGAGGGGACTTCAATATACAATCTAAAGAGTGGGACACTAATTGCCATACACACTCCAAACATGCTATCTGCCTTATGGATATCATGACCAATCTTGGTCTTGATTGTTCTATTCCAATTCTTGATGTACCCACTTGATACTCTACTGATCTATCTAAAAATAACACCACAATCGACCTTATTTTTGTCACAAATAAAGTCAACATCGATGGTCATTACATACTCCCTGAATACCAATTACAATCCAATCATGCTCTGCTTGCAATTACAATTCCTGTCTCCCCCAAATTCATTCATATACAGAGGAAAGGTCTAAAACGAGGTTCTGATGAAGAACATAGCTTTGTTAATGAGTTGGCAGTAGGGCTTTCAGTGCTTCTGTCAGTTGATCTTTCAACTGAAATGCATATCCTAAGCATTTCAGTGCAGATTGCTGACCTCATCAGTATGCTGTGGGATAAGTATGCCACTACAAGCTTTATTTCTATGTGCTCTAAGCCATGGTGGAATGAGGAGTGTAAAGAATTGTTGGAATGATACTGTGGTGATCGCACCAAGGATAACTGGCATGTTTTCCAAAAAGCTGTATGAACAGCTAAAAGAAAATTTTTCAATGCAAAAATTGAAGAAATTGCTGAAGACAACAAACAGCCTTAGGACCTTATGCCCTGGGTCAAAGAGCATAAGCTGCCACCCACTCGAGCTATCATTCATAATGACAAACCTTGCTACTCACTTGATGCCCTCTGGCAAGCATTCAATCAAACTTATAACTCAGCATCTAATAGGCCCATTGATGCCCATGTACTCGATGACTTATGTGATATCCCTGAGAGAAAATGGATACCATTCTCTCTTTTAGAGCTTACTGAAGCCCTCAAAAGCTGTTCCAACACATCAACTCCTGGACTTGATCATGTCTCCTGGATGCACCTTAAAATGCTCTTATCTGCTGATGATCGCATTCTCCCTTTCCTTGCCAAACTAGCCAATGCTTGCCTATCTGTTGGTTACTGGCCACCTTATTTCAAAGAATCAGTTTTGGTTGTTATTCCCAAACCAAATAAGCCATCCTACCACCATCCTAAAGCTTTTTGACCTATTGTGCTACTAAACACTCTAGGCAAACTCTTCAAAAAAATGCTCACCAAACAAATGCAATTCGAAGCAGTCAAGCATGAAGCCATCTTTCCTTCACAATTTGGGGAAATCATCCAAAGAAGCACTGAGGATGCTGGCATCTTCTTAACTCACCTTATACATGCTGGTTGGGATAAAAAGTTACGTACTTCTGTTCTAGCCTTTGATTTCTCCCAATTCTTTCCATTCCTTAATCATTCAATGCTTTTAAGCATTCTTAAAAAACAAGGCTTCACACCTGAAATTATTTCTTTCTTCTCCAATTACTTGATAGGACAATCTACCACATATTTGTACAATTCCTTTTCATCACCTCATTTCAATTTTAACATAGGAGTAGGACAAGGGTCCACTCTTTCTCCTATTCTTTCAGGTCTCTATTTAGCCCCCCTTCTCTTTCTAGCTAGTCAAAGACATTCTGGTCTTGTTTCCTTCTTATCTTTCATAGACGATGGTACGGTAGTAGCTCAAGGCAAAACGTGGTGCAAGTGCCACAACAAAATCAAGTCAGCCTATTGCTCTCTTGTTAACTTTGTGGACTCTTTTGGACTTCTTCTGGAGCATGACAAATCCAAAATTTTCAACTTCTCTAGGATCTCTGGAGATGATAATCCATCCATTGACCTTGGCTTTATGCCTTTCACTTCCTCTTCCCCTCTCAAACCCCAAGAATTTTGGTGATACTTGGGATTTTACTTCAATCACAAATTGGCCTTTAATGAACACATATGTTACTGGTCAACCAAAGCCTTATCCTCTGTCTGTGCAATGAAAATGCTTGGCAACTCAACATGTGGGCTTTTACCTCATCAAAAGTGACTTCTATATCATTTGTGTATTATTTCTCTCACCACATATGGATGCCAGCTATGGTATTTCTCTGGGGCCAAAATCACTAATAAACTCAAGCTGTTACAACAAATGCAGCATAACGCTGCTCTATGGATTACAGGCACATTTCACACTTCACCTTCTGGAGGCATCAAATCCCTTGCTGGACTCATTCCTATATACCTCCACCTCAAAAAACTTACCAAGCATGTATGCTTACAATACATCATGCTTCCTAAATCCTATCCCGTTCATACTCTCCTTAGCGCTCACAATGCTAAAGGGGCTCTTCTTCACCCTAGATCACTCGATCTACTCTCTGAATGCAGCAGGGCCACTATTCAAGGTTCTTTAGTTGATGCTGATGATTTGCTTCTCAATGTCAAAGAAAAAATTTCCCCTCTACATAACACTAATTATCCTGGTTTACGTTTGCTAGACAATTTTTCTAATCATTTTTCTATTTTTGATTTTAATAGGTCAAGTCTTGAAGAACTTGGAAACCATTCGCAAAGACTCAATGCACACACCTTCTCTGCCCATTCATCCCCCGACACTGCTGTTATTGTTACAGATGGTAGCATCCCTAATGATTCTCGCTTACAGGCATCTGCCTGCTACCAAATCTGGCACAATGGTGCCCTTCTTCATTCCATCACCATTCTCTGCAGACAATGTACTTCATCTGAAGCTGAACTTGCTGCTCAATGCTTTGGTCTATGCAAAGCAATAACCTCATTTCCTGATGACATCACCAACTTCGTCATTCTTACCAATCATCTACCATCTTCACATCGCCTATTGGACCCCTCTATACACAAAGGCCAATATCACTCAATAGCCACCGCTAATGCCCTACGCCCATGGCTAGAATGTTCCAGACTCCATAAACTCGAGTTCTGGTATATCCCCTCTAAATTTGCCCTATGCGACTGTAATACAGCACCTGACAAGCCCAGTCTGTCTTGTTGTCTTTTATGAAAAGTCCATTTGACTGCCAAACTTAATCATTGGTATGCTGGGTTGCACTCTAGCATCTCCATGTCATACCTCCACAAAAAGACCACTGATTCATGTCTTAAACAATGGCAACATACTTTTTGAACTAATACACAATATCGGAGACACTCATTCCTCATGCTGCATAGCAAACACTTCCGGGGTGACATCATATTACCTCAATACCATAACAGCAGTTCCTGGCTCAGAGAACTATATGCCTCATACTCTATTGATGCTAGTGACATATCTGTCACCAACTTCAACATAGTCACATATGCTATATGCGCTATAACCAACCATGCTCCTATCAGGACATACCATTCCTGATTCTTCCCTAAAGAATCCACTAGGTGCTGATGTGGCTTCTGGATGGAATCCCACAAATATATTGTCCTCGCATGTCCTCTATATGTCCAAGACAATAAACCTATATCCACGTTCAAGGAATTCATTGATTTCCTTGAATACAATCCCCGAGCATTTGCATTTAACTCTAATACTCCACTTCATAATCCTTCTCATACCATACAATGACAACAAACTGGGTTGTGCTTAAGCGTCTCCTCATCGCCGACTCCTCCACAAATCTCATCTACACCTATACAACATGCTGGGTTGCATTATAATGTCTCCATGTCTATTCATCCATCTTTTTCACTTCCATGTGCATCGGGGCTCCCGTGTCTTGGTATTCCAGTAAGTTTATTTGAGCTTGACTATAGTCTTTCAACTCTTCCTCTGTAATAGTACTGTAGCTGCCATCACGTCTTCTATAGTTTTATAAAAATGCTCTGATATGAGTATATAGTTTTGTTTCTAGACTGGACCATCCTAGCTAGTTTGTAATTAGTTAAGCACAGACTGCTGCATAGAGCTTCTGTGAGAGTCAGTTCTTTAGATATCTTGATAGAGGAGTTATCTCTATAGTAGGAAGCATAATCATATTAGTCAGCCTTAGTATAAGGACCAGCACACTAGAGGCATCAAGAAGTCTGAGAGTAACAAGTATGAGTAGAATATCTCTAGTACTAACAATATTAGCATAAAAGGATGCCAAAATAAGAGTGGGCTATATACACAAAGCATGAGGCCAGGCTAAATTGGAAAGAGATACTAATCAGGTACTTGGCAGTAGTACCTAACTGGAAATCAAGCACATCAAACCACATAGTAGTAGTATCAGCATATTAAGAATTGTGCATAACTTAAAGACTATTTACAAGAGTAAAGAAGATAGCTATGTGAGACTTCTGCATGACTGTTTGTATATTATCAGCAATGACCTGCTGGCCATTCACCTTAAAAAAGAGAATATCAACAACCTTAAAATAAGATTATAACTGTAGGAGAGTAGTCTCAACTTTACTCTCAGCAAAGGAGAGGTGACATGTGACATCAGCCTTCATCAAGTCAATTTCAGCCTGGGAGGCAACTCAAGACATGAGAAAGGAGATCTCCCCATAAGTAAAGTGGCATGAGTTAATCTAAAGGTCACTCTTACTGAAAAAGCAGTTAGCAGTCCCAACTAAAGCTGAAAACTGTGAGGAAGAAGAGAGCAGGTCAATCTTGATAAAGACTTAGTGACAGAAGAGACTGGGAACAGTTAACTTAATCTTGTGCTTAGAAGATGCCAGAGGAGTAAACACCTGATGCATTGTAATAATGTGATCAGATGGAAGAGTAGAGACAGTCTTGGCCAGATTGACCAAAGATGTGACATCTCAAATAGTATTAGTATAACTGCACTTAGTACTAGAGGGAGAAAAGAGATGCTTGGCAGACTGAGCAGGCTAAAGAGGGGGAGCTGACTTAGAAGCTAGGAAAGAATGGGCAGTGGCCTCTGAAGAAGGACCACACATAGGGACAAAGAGGGCAAAGCTAGCTAAATTAGCTGTTTTATAAATTAAAAGAGGATGCTGCAGAGTATTATGAGACAGCATATCATACAGGGCAAAAGTCAAGGTGGACACACTAAGAGAGTCATCAAAGAGCAAGGTATGCCACTGCAAAGCAAATATATGCACCAACAGGGCACAAGTAAAGCACATGTGATCATGCTCATCAGACTAAGACTGTAAGAGTGATATTGAGAAGAGACACTCTTTTCACCAAGTCAGTGGAGGGGTCAGGAGGAACATAGCCCCAATCACCAGGGGCTAGAGAGAGATAGAGGCAAGAAACAAATATGCTTGCCTCAGGAGAGAGACTGATAATGGGGGGCAGAAGTAGTTGAGTGAGACACAATAG
>KQ962349.1:173438-195000 GCA_001563735.1 Leucoagaricus sp. SymC.cos | reverse complement strand
GGCTTTATGATGTGTTTCATGTTTAAATGAAAATTCACCGTAACACCGCAGGTCACCGAAGTTGCTATACTCAGTTAAAATATGCTCATAGGTCTGCCGATTGGTAAACCCACAAGGGCAAGAGTGGTCACAAGAGAGATTAAACTGCTATCTAAACTCCCTGATTGGGGCATGATTGAGAACCACCCTGCACACATGTGCGCAAAATGGGGAATCATGCAGATGCTTAAGCCACATACCTCCAGAAAGATAGGTGGGTATCATATGTTGGCCCCTCTCATCAGTGAGGTGCAAGAAATCTCTCCTGGAGGAGCTCAAACAAGTAAACTGCCTAGTCCACTTGTCATGACAAGCCTGAGCCTTGGCTGTATGTAAATAGTTAAGAGTAGTGAAGGGACGGGCCCCCACCAACTTCTGAGCAGCAGGGTCCATGGCATACCTGTGGACCATATGATGCAATGGCCACTCCAAAGAGGAGCAGACCTGTATGAATGCAAAGGTGCAGGAGGGATCCTCCTCTAGCCACTTAGCAAGATGATGGCAGACAAGCAAGACCTCTATCAGCACTGTTGGCAGTGAGGTCACTCTACCCAGGCCTGCAGATCACAGGCTTCCTGCTGTCCTCAGTGTGCTAGTCCTCATACTGAGGCCAGCCACTGACTCTACATGTCCTGTTACAGAGATAACTCCTGTGCAAATCCTTCCCAGGACCCAACCCCCAAGAGAGCTCTATGCTTTCATGCCACATGCTGTGTGAACTATAAAGGGGATCATAGTACTAGTGACCAACAATGCCCATACTAGTGTCACTGCTTCAATTGAGAATGGCTGTCTGAAATAGTGGCCCTTTCTGAGCAGGTGAAAGCATCAGTCTTATTTTCTCAGAAGACAATGGAGACTGTGTGCAGAGATAGGAGGTTACTTAGTTGTCACTACTGAAACCTAGAATTATGATAAGGTCCCACTCCATTGCAAAAATTGAGAGAGATATCTGACCAGGTTAGCTGTGATGGACATGTACACATATTTCTATTATGTTGAATTTTGTAGTTACTTCTGGCCTGTGCTTTGTTATAGTAACCTGGGCTACTAACCCAGGAGCAGACTGCTATTGTATACCACTATATAAATTTATAATTTTTTTTTAAAAAAAGAGCTCCAGCAGCCATAGGAGAGATGAGTGGATTGGCTTTGGCATTATCTTTGTAACAGCTGACATATTTGTGATAGTGCTTTTTAGAGTGTAGTCTAGAACAATGAGGGCATTTGATTACTTGAGCTTTATAAACAGTAGTCAGATGTCTCCACTTTCAGCATCATTAGCGGAGAGAGATTCCAGAACAAGCCTTTACCAGTTGGATGAGGCACTGAGCATTTCCAATGTTGATGTGTTGACCCTTGAGCTTATGAGTGGAGGCATCAGATTGAGAGTCTGAGATATCAAACCAGATGGTTGTGATATCTGAGTAGCAGGAGTTGCACATTATGTGAGACTTAGCAACAAGATTGATATCAAGCCCACTATTTGTGAACAAGAAGGTGGCATCATTGGTGGTAATGGAGAATAGGACATCAATTACCTTGAGATAAGATTGTGATTGGGAAAGAGAGATGCTTACTTGGACTTTAGCACCAGATGATATAAATTTAGAAACAATCTTGAGATCATCATTGGAGGAGACAGTGTTGGTAGACAGAGAAAGTCTACTGTATGCAATGCAAGCTGTTGCTATACAAAGACAAGAGCCCTTGTATTTGAGTTGTTTATTAATTTAGTTAACAAGTGTGAATATGTTGACCTCATTGGGATTAGTCCATATTTGCCAGCAAGTAGGGCTAGCAGTAGTAGTGGAGAGCCTACATTTGTTAACAACAGGAACATCATGTGCAGTACAATACATAGCAGCAATATGATTAGCAGGGAGATTGGAGAAGGACTTGGCCAATTTGACTAGTCTGATGTCATTCTTAGAGGAGGAAATGGCCTGGGCTGATGGCCTAGACTTGGCCTTAACTGCATCAGCAAACAAAGTATGAGGCTTGTCCACAGACAGCTTTTTCATTTCAGAAACTGGCTTAGAGTTAGCTGGTTGAGAGGTTTTTACCTTACCTTTGTCCTTGGGCTCAGAGTTAGGCTGTGGAGGTGTAAGTTGAGGTGGAGAGAGTATGGAGGCTGTGCATTCCAGTGCTTATTGAATGATTTGACCAGTAGTAAGGGTATTAGAAATATCACTGTTGATAATGAGCTCACAGACATTCTAAACCTGTAGATGGAAAGAAGGTGCATTGACTAGTAAGGCCAATACACAAGCAAATCTCAGGGCATAGTGTAGGTCAGAGCCTAAAGCTACATGTTGAATATTTCAGATATATTTTTAGCAGAGAAAAAACTCCAGACTTTGTTCAGCAAGCTAAGCATGCTGTTTAGTACAGTATTAGTGATGGTTCCAGGTGGAATGTTGACACCAACAGCAACAGACTCAGTTTTCATTGTAAGAGAATTTTTATGAGTGGGCAAATGATATAGTGATTGGAATATTGAAGTCAATATTATATATGATAGTGTTGCTAGTATAGCAGCAAGAGCAGCAGAAAGAATAAGTAAAGACAATGACAGGGGTGCAAAGACTTCACCAAGAGTAGGAGGTTTTAGAGGAGAGATAACCTTTCTCTTTTTCTATTTTTTATTAGTAGACAGTTGCATAACAGCCTCTTGAATGTGTCTGTCAAATCCTTCAGCAACAAAATCTTTGTCATTAGAGGTCATAGCAGTATTCTCGATATAAGCACCAAGACTAGCAAAAAGGTTTATACTTGTAGACATTGTAGATTAATTTCCTAAAGCTAATGTTCCAAAAGGGAAGGTAGAGGTAAGAGATCAAGAAAGGATGATAGAATACTGTAGTGAGTCCCTCAGTTCTCATGTGTTCTTTAAGTGCTGAGGTGAGCTCAAGTATGCTTATGGTTATACTTATGCCTTATGCTAACCTTTGTATAGTATATTATTTTTACAGGTACTAGTTACTTAATATACAGTGGCTTCCAAAACTGCCCCAATATTTGGCTGTTTTGGAAAGATGACTTTGTCTAGTCAGATAGAAATAAGGGAAAAGTCTGGAAGTTCCAAAGAATATAACATTACATAATAGCTTCAATTAAATCTATAAATCATGTGATTCCAATCAAAACTGATTGACGAATAAAATAAACAAAATGGTAACTCATTGGAGCAGTTTTGTGAGCATGCATTATTTTCTAGCTTAGTACTTGGTATGACCCCCCTTTGCCTTGATAACTACTTGGATCCTTCTATGCATGCTTTCTATAAGGTTTTGACACACCTCTGGCTTAATTTCATTCTACTCCTTGCAAACTCTATTCCACAATTCATAGACTTCTTTGAGTGGAGTTGGATATAGTAGAAGCTGGTTTTTGAGATGATCCCAAAGGTGTTCTATGGGATTGAGATCAGAGGATTGTGCTGGCCAAGATAGAACTTGAATATCTTTATCTTCAAACCACTTTTTGGCTATCCATGAAGTGTATTTGGGATCATTATCTTGCTGGAAGTAAAACTTCTCCTTCTCTATTTCCAATGCTTCAAAGCTTTCCTCAACCCCCTCCTCTAAAATATCCATATACTGATCAGAATCCATCTTTTTCTACACCTCAACTAGCTTTCCCACACCATTCCATCCCATACAATCCCACACCATAAGATTATTTCCCCCTCTATGCTTGACTATAGGTAATGTAGTGCAATCAGAAAGTGGTTCTCCTCTTTGCTTCCATACATATGCCTTCCCATCTGACCCAATCCAATTTATCTTTGTCCCATCTGTCCACAAGACACTTTTGAAGTCCTCTGCAGTCCAGCTTTGATGGTATAATACAAATTTGAATTGCTTTTGTTGATGTATGGCCTTCAACATAGGAACTTGCTTC
This sequence comes from Leucoagaricus sp. SymC.cos, assembly GCA_001563735.1. Taxonomy (NCBI): domain Eukaryota; kingdom Fungi; phylum Basidiomycota; class Agaricomycetes; order Agaricales; family Agaricaceae; genus Leucoagaricus; species Leucoagaricus sp. SymC.cos. The sequence goes on along the minus strand of KQ962349.1, from coordinate 191,055 downwards.
TTTGTTGCAGAGTAAAATCCACTATTCTTCAGTACCTGTCTGATAGTTTGGGTGGAGACAGAGTTGGAGATAGTAGAGTTGATGAATTTGGCAGCTTGAACAGCAGTGTCAACCCTTCTAAAGCAAATTTTGTGAATAATAGCAGCCTTGTTACAAGTGGATAGCTTGGAAGGGTGGCCCCCACAGTTGTTTTCTTTGTTACTTTCCACTTCCTTAGCAATCCTGCCCACAGTACCCTTCCCTAGACCAGTTCTAGATTTGATTTGGTGATGAGAATATCCCTTATTGAGGAGAGAAATGACAGAAGAGTGTTGGGCAGCAAAAATGGGTCTCATAGTAGTGGTATGAGGTCAAGAAGCAAAAGGATTCAAGTTCAACATGTCAAACAGATGTAAATAAAGTCACATGACATTGTTTAATATTCCCACACATTATTTGAGTGAAGTATTGCAATGAAAAACTAGTAGAATTGATAGATTAATATATACTCACAAAACTGCCCTAATGAGTGACCATTTTGTTTATTTTATTAATCAATCAGTTCTAATTGGAATCACATGATTTATAGCTTAAACTAATGCTATCATGCAATGCTATATTCTCTGGAATTCTCAAACTTTTATCTTATTTCTATCTAACTAGACAAAGTCATCTTTCCAAAACAGCCAAATATTGGGGCAGTTTTGGAAGCCATTGTAGTTCTCATATGTTCCTTGAATGCTGAGTATATTTTTTCTCCAGGTTATGGACTCTGCCCATTATTAAAAGTTCTATGAATTTTTTGACCATCAAGTTTATTATGTCTACTGCTATGATCAACAACATCATGTCCATTAATGTATCTGAGCTTGAACAGTCAGGAGTGAACTGGGCAATTGTCCAGTTGTGCTTTCAGACTGTTATTCAAAGTAACAGGTTATGGGGCTACTTTGATAGTAGTACCCCAAAACTTGTGCTCAAGCTTCCCTCAGTTACAGTATCTCCTCTGTTGGCTTTGTATCTCAGTTCTGGCTCTCACATCAAGGCTTCTTTGAATTCTTCAGACTTCTCTGATACTTCTTCTGTTGCCCCTCTTTTTCTTGGTACCACTAGTAAAATTCTGGAATGAGAGTGCTATGAGAACATTACACATTCTCTGTTAGTGTAACAGCTTCTGAATTCAATGCTAATCATAGTAGACAGTCAGCCAACTGTTGCAAAGATGTGGGAGGCAGTTGTCAAGAAGTACACTTACAAGGGAGCATTCTCTCAAACTTATATGCACTAGGCCTTCTTGTCAACTCATTGTTCTAAGAGTGAGGATGTACAGAATTTTCCTCACTAATCTTCATGCACATTGTGCTGAACTCAATGTTGTTGGTGTCAAGATCAATGATGATGACTACTGAAGCACTATTCTTTAGTTGTTACCTTTATCTCTGTCTAATTTTGCATCTATGCAGTTGTCTGCTGCCTGTTTGAATATTGCATATAGTAGTTCTAGCATGATTGATCTAGACCTGTTGATTATCATGGTTAGTGATAAGTGAGAATGAACTCAGATATATACTCACACAGTCAGAGGAAGGATGATGTGCCAGTATATAATGCCCTGTCTGTTGAGAAAAATAGAAAAAAAAAGGAGAAGAAAAAAAAGAAAGACTCCTGTTAGAAGTGTGGAGGTCTGTTATGATCAATGGGACTTCATTTCCTTATTCAGACAGTGACATCATATTTGATCTGGACATGCCTATTTTTTCTTCCAATGAGTCTATATTTGACTCATACTTCTATTTCTGATCTGTTCATATATTTAGTACTAAACTCTTTCTAGTTATGTAGTATGTGTTTTTACTTCATATACTTCAGAGCTGGACTGTGACAAGTACCAAACCTTAGTCATGCTCAGTACTCTTTGTCTTTGATGCTTACTCTTCATAGTTTTTTTCTGCTCTCTAAACCAAGTCATCACTATAGATGAGAGCATAGAACTTGTATATATAGCTGATGTATTAGTAGGTATAACCCCAAGTTATATACTAGTTTATATTGTGCATAAACCTCTTGTGCAAATATCCTAGTTGAGCTCTTATCAGTTGCTCTCTTAAACTCTGCTTGTGTTAGCTTGTGTATTTGATATTTGTATATATATGACACACATGTACCTTTGCACATTACACCCTACTTAACACCAGACTCTTGTTGGTTAAGTGTGTGGCAAGGCCCACTGAGTTCTATGGATAGGCTGGGTAGCAATAACATAAGTATATAACTTCCTTTGCAAACCTCTACATGCATCATACCTTTGGATTACATAGGGCTCTATGCTTTATCACTAGGCAACTCTATAGTGCAGGCTCTATGCTCTCATCACTAGGCTCCCTGCACCAATTAGCTCTATGCTCCATCACTAGGCTCCTGATCACAAGTGGACTCTATGCCACAGTCACTAGATTCTCCACAGGGTCTGTCCAACCTTTAACAATGACCATCTATTTCAGGATGTTAACAAGAGTTGACAATTCAACACACTTCTGTTAAGTCTCTGTTGTCCTACAAACCCTATGTGTCACTGTAGAAGAAGTCAAACTGAGGTCACTGACTTATTCAAAAACTGAACCTATTTCTCCACACCACTCTATTCTTTCACTATTGCCTTCTTTACCCACTCCAACTCCTCATCATCTTCTTGGACCACTACTTCAACCTCCAACTCTATATCCATTAATCATCTAGATGCTGTGTGTCTTGCTTTACAATACTATCTTGACTCTCACCCCTATCGCTTACATGCTCCATACCCCTCTACTTCTAAATAAAGGAAAGAAGCCAGAGAATGTCAAAAGAACTCTCCACCACCCAGTTCATCATCAGGAGAAACTGCTACCATATCAACCACCCACACTGCTTCACCTTCCCCCAAAGCCTTGCCTAAACTCCCAAGCACTCTATCCTCCTCAAACCTGCCCACAATTGCATCCTCTAACAAAGGAAAAGGAAGACAAAACCCAGAGTCAACTGAGACTACCTTATTTCAAACCCAACCCATACAACTTACTCCAGTTGAACACAAAAGGCTTGAACAAGCTAAAGCAAAAATACAACAACAAGATATTGCCCAGCTTAATAATACTATCAGCTTTTACAACAATAAATTAGTCAACAACCCACTCAAAAACCTTGAATTAACCCTCTATGAGTTTCTTATCCAACAACAATAATTCATTGCAGATGAACTCTTCAACATCACAAAACTTGATCTTGAAACAGTACAACAATGACTCTACAACCTCTGAATCCAATCACATAAAACCCCACTCAATCTCTTTGAATTATCCATTTATGAGGCCCTTGAAACCAGAGAATCTATCCTTGACCCCACCTCTGGATTACTGTCAGACTCTGGACAATCTACCCTTCCCTCACTTCCACCACAATCTACAAGTCATACTCCAAACCTGCCAAGAACACCCCAAACTGCATCTCCACCACCTGTCAGAAATCTGACTAGAAATATACATGTGCCACCTCCAAACTCACAAGCTAGCTCATCCACAACCAACATATCCAACATGGCAACAATGACTCCAAAACAACCTAAGTTCAACACTCCACCAACATTCCTTGGTAACCCAAAGGATTATTGCCAATGGAAAGAAGCTATTAAACTCTACATCCCAGCAAACACCACATTATTTGATGACACCACTGGACATATCAACAACACAATTGCCATCCCATGGATCCTATCCTACTTGGATGGACCAGCAGCATCATCGAAATCTGCTTATATCAAGACCAATATGACCACAGCTGCAGGCTTTACACCCACAACCTACAACAGATTCTGGACAGAGATGGACATCTCATACCAACTGGCTAGCACTCAAGCCAATGCTCTCAACTGTCTCTCAATATTTTTGCAAGGAAACTGAGATATCAAAATCTATATCTCTGAATTCTGCTCCTTGGTCACACAAACTGGAATTACAGGAGATATGGAGAAGGTCTACTACTTCAAGAATGGGCTCCACCCCAAAATTGCATATAAAACCATCTCACAGAACTCTGCAAATACCCTTGATGCTTAGATCACTACTGCCTGAGCACAGGCTCAAGTTGCTAAGATGGAAGAAAGCTATCTTGTGAGAAATGCTGGACATTCCAGAGGACACCAAACAAGCCAATGTCAAAAACATAAATCAACAAATTTTTCAACTCTGATTTATAGACTGAGCCTTCTGCCTCACTCCTTGCTGCCACAGAAAGACCCTATGGCAATGGACATTGACACTATCACAGAAAAGATCAACAACATCCATCTGAAAGCAAATGAAACATTTTTTGACCAAAACGTCAACTCAGAATCAGAAGATGACAAATCAACTTTCCAAGAACAAGTTGAAGCTGCTGCTGAACAGCTGGTACAAGAACACCTCAATGCTATATTCACCAATGAACAGAAATGCAACTGGAACACAGGAAGTTGCTTCTGTTGTCATAAGCAAGGACACCAAGCATCCAAATGTCCCCTACAAGAAGTCCTACAACCATCCTTATCCTCCAGGATTGGCCCATGAATTTCTTCATCATCCAATACATCCCTACAACCCAAATTTTCCTGCAATCTCTCCAGGAATGCAACCTCATGAAACAAACAAGGGAAATGTTGCCTCAGCAAAAAGAAAATGCTGGGCATATGCAAACTTGTCAATGACACTGAAGAAAGCAAAGTCAAAGAAATCTATAAAGAAATTGACTCTATCAATTCTATTTTCCATCAAGGCATTCAGAATATTAAGGATTTTTTTGCTTAAGGAGACTTGCCCAGTCCATGTCAAGCTCTCCCCTTTCACCTTTTCATTCTCATCTGCTTAAGAATGCAGGACATTCTATAAATGATGTACAACTTCACAAATCACCCAGTTGAGTAATATATCTTCCTTGTTGCCTTAATGTAGATTCGAACTCTAAGGAAAACATGGATATCCTTGCCCTCCTCAATTCTGGTGCTTCAGGAAATTTTATTGACCCCCAAATAATCGAATTTCATAATCTAGAACCACTCCTTTGCCCTCTCAAATCTTCTATCACTATTGGAAACACCAATAGTACAACTAACCAATAAGAAACAGCCACTTATTACTGCCCCCTCACCATTACTGTTGATGGAATCAACATGGATATCAAACCCAAAGTCATCAGTCTAGGACATTCCTGCATAATTCTAGGCTTACTATGGCTTCAGAAACATAATCCAGACATAGATTGGGAAAATAGTATCCTACAATAGAGACAACACCTATGAAAACAAAAATGATTTCAAGAACTTATCAATTTGATGCAAGAAGACAACTATCCCATTGAAATCAACAACTTGTCTTATCTCAAACCAACTGGACAAGATTTTGGAGAAATCAATTTTAAAATCTCTGCCTCTATATTCCTCAATATACAATTTAAGGCAAAATAACAAGATGACCCCAGAAAAGCTGTTTCCTGTAAATACCATGACTTTCTAAAAGTATTTGACAAGAAAGCCAAAATTACTTGCTGGTTGTGGCCAGACTCCTCCAGCCATAGCTAGAACATTCTACTACCCAACATATCAACTTTTGGTATATTCCTTCCAAAAGCACCAAATGCAACTGCAATGTGTCCACTGATAAATCTGAACTTTCATGCTGTCTGCTGAACAAAGTTCACTCTATGACTAAAGCTAATCATCAACATGCTGAGTTGCATCCCAACATCTCCATGTTGTATCTTCAAAAGAAAGCCACTGATTCTTCTATTGCCTATTGGCAGAAGATGTTCATCAATAGTGCTCAATATCATAAGCACTCCTTTCTTATGCTTTGCAGTTATTGCTTCCAGAGTAACATCATTCTGCCCCAATATCACAGCAGTGGTTTCTGGCTCAGGGAACTCTGCCGATCCTATACTCTAGACCCCAGTAACTTGTCACACATAGTCACTAGTTTCAATGTTGCTACACATGCAGTCCACACCATCACAAATTATATTCTCATTGGGTTCTTTAGGGCCCACTTCTTCCTACATAAACCTGTTGGATGTAAGTGTGGATTCTGTTTTGAAACTCAAGAGCACATACTTCTCAACTGTCCACTATACATTCACACTAATGAACCCATCAACACTCTAAGTCAATTTATTGACTTTCTAACTTGCAACTCTGCAGCATTCACTTTCCATTTGCCACTGCCACTTCTCTCTCCCCCTTCTACTTCTATACATCTGCATCCTGGCAATCATCTTATGGAACACTGGTAAGTTCTTGCTTGTATTTGACTATAGTTATATAGTTCCCACCTTCTGCTATCCAGAATCTACTTTCAGATGCTTATCTGTCTTCTTGCTAGTCATAATACTGTTTCTCCAATGTCTCTAGCATTTTTAGCCTTTACCATTTAGTGTACACAGTGGTAAAAAAAACTGTTTGCATATTGGTCACTTTTGAAGAAATAGACATGTATCTTAACAAATAAAAAAGCTAAAAATCCCAAAATATTCTCCAATGCACATTAGGATGTTGACTACAAATTACAAAAACAATCATGTGATTTGGTTCAGAATTGCCAAGAACAGCAGTATACACAATCTGATAGCTCATTTGAATAGTTTTTTTGTTAGCAGTTTCAGACTAAAAATTGCATAGTATCACATGACTTTGTTGATATATTATCAAACAATCAACAATATCATGTGACTAGATGTCAAATAGGTATATAACAACCATCACTAGCTACTCTATTTCTCTAATCAATCATGCAACCCCTCTCTAAAGCAGCTATTACTACTATTGTCACTTTTCTCATCTCTGGACATTCCTATACTTCTATCAAGGCACAGACTGGTGCAAGTGCTGGTTCTATTGCCAAGATTTGTCAAAACTACTGTCCTGAAGCAGTGGTATCCTCTAGAGGTCATCCAAAAAAGCTTAGTAACTCCAATATTGCCTATACTAAGCATGCAATTTATACCAGGAAAATCAAGAATGCAGTGCAAGCTGCTAAATCCCTTTTCACTATCAACAACCAGGATGTCACTCCACAAACAGTCAGAAATACACTCAGAACAACTGGTATGGTCTCAGTAACCAAACAGTAGAAGCCTTTGTTGTTGAAAAGACATAGGAGGGCTAGGTTGGAGTTTTCTGAGAGACATTTAGAGTAGACAGTAGATGACTGGGCAGAGGTCTGGTGGTCAGATGAGACTAAAATCAATAGGTTGGAATCAGATGGCAGGGATCAGGTATGGGTAGACAAGAAGAATAGACAGAATTTAAGAAGGATCAAGGAAACAGTTAAGTTTACAGGAGGAAATCTGATGATGTGGGGCTGTATGGGATGGGAGAGAACTGGATTTGCTACCAGAATTGATAGTAGGATAGATGCAAAGCTTTACACTGAAATTCTAGGAGATAAACTCCTAAAATCCTTGGAGTGGTATAGACATGAGGTGGAAGATATCTATTTTCAACAAGACAATGACCCCAAGCACACCTCCAAATTGGCCAAGGAGTAGTTTAAAGACCAGGATTTCAGAGTTCTTGTGTGGCATACACAATCACTAGACCTAAACCCTATTGAACACTTATGGGATCACCTGAAAAGAAAGCTCAATGAGTATGAAATCCCACCAAAGGGTGTTCATGAGCTTTGAGAGAGAGTAGAGAAGGAATGAAATAATATTCCCAAGGAGGTGGTATAGAAGCTGATTGCTAGTATGCCTAGAAGATGTGCAGCAGTTATTAAAGCCAAGGGTGGATACACTAAGTACTGATAAATATGACTTATTGATAGTGAAATTGATAGTGAAATTACCAGCAAAAAAACTGTTTAAATGAGCTATCAGATTGTGTATACTGTTATTTTGGGCAATTCTTGGCCAAATCACATGACTATTTTTGTAATTTGTAGTCAACATCCTATGTACATCAGAGAATATTTTAGGACTTTTAACCTTTTTATTTGTTAAGATATATATCTATTTCTTCAAAAGTGACCAATATGCAAACAGTTTTTTTGCCCACTGTACATAATTGCTATGCCATAGTTAGTTTTGTTTCTCCTTTCTTTTCTTTTCCTAACTACATACAAACTTGTATTTGGTTAGGCACAGACTGCAACTGAGCACTATGTAATAAATTGTTAAATAAAAAAAAGATATGAAACAAAGTAGAGAAGCTTACTATTATATCCAGGTTCCTTGCAGTGCCTATGGTTGACATTTTTGATGTGCTTGAGGAGCTTGGGGAATAGTATGTTAAAGAATAGAAGATGTCAAATAGCTAGTAGCATCAGTGATAGTAGGGGTAGTAGTAGTGGAAAAAATGTTAACAGGGGCAGAAACAGTAGAAACAGCAATGGGAACAGTGGAAGGAACAGTGGTGATGGACACAGGAGTGATGGTAACAGGAGAAGCAGTGGGAATAGGGGCAGCAACCAAATATTCACTATTGACACTTATTGAATCACAGTCAATGAGACATGATGATTGCTCAATCACAGTTGTATTAGTTTCTTCTACTAGTTTCTCTTCAATTGGACTATAAGCAAACAGCAGTTCTATGAGCAACTGTCCACACAGGTAGACCCACTTCATTGCCCAGCCAGTCTCTCTGCATAGCTGCTTGATGTCTTTGATCTTATCAAAATTCCAGCAGTCAATGATGTGAGACATGACTTCTCTTGGCATAAGTAATTTTGCACTCAACTCATATATATTGCCTTCTCCCATATGCTCAAGGGCTGCATTCTTTCACCATGTGCTAAGTACATCTTTAAAGATGTGGTGCTGAGAGCCCTTGGTATAGGTAGTTGCAAGACATAATCTCTAGTCAAAACTAAATAGGCTGAATTAGAGTTCCAATGATTTCCACTGAGATCTATTGGTGACACCAAAACCAGTGATTAGAATATATTGATATAGATTCTCATTGGCCACCATCCAACCATCCAATGCTTTATCAGCTAAAGTCTACACTCATGCTGAGGCTGTGCATTCTGGGCTATGCAGCTGCATTATGGGCTGCTGAGTTGACTGTCTTTCTCTCCCTCCTTTTTTCTTCACTCATTGCCTTGTCCCTCATTTGCTAGATTTCTTGCTATGGCTCATGGACAACCAAAGACCAAGAAGGCTCCCAAAGTAGTGGTTTGTAGCTATAGATACTGCAATTACAGCCTCAAGCTGTGGAAGCATCACCAGAAGCTTCTAGCCAGGGAGAATGCTGCTCTCAAAAACCTTATTTAGAGTGCAGGTCCTTCTCATCAGCTGCCTCAGGATGATTCAGATGAGAGTTCTAGTAGCTCAAGCAATGACAAAGGTGGTGAACCAGGGGAGGAGTGTGAGGTAGATGACTCTGCACTGAATACACCAACAGCAGAACAAACTGAGAATATGGTATGATTCTATCCACTTGAAGCTTTCTGTGCACTGACTTATTTTGTATCAGGACCCATTGGATGTAGCCATAGATGATATTCCTCCCAGTCCTCAATACAACCATTTTGACCTTGATTCTGCTATAATACCACCTGTTGAGCAGTCTCACTCCCCACCTGATGAGCTTTTGCAACCACCTGAGAGTCCTCAAGCCAGTCCACTGGGGACAGATCAGCTGGGAGAGCATCAGGTACCCTAAGAGAACTCAGTGTCATTCATTGACAAATCTGAGCCTGAAACTTGCATTGAGATTACTTGGGCTAATAAATGAATGACAGACCAGTTCATCCTTACCTTAGAGAATGCCTCTCTTGACCAGTCAGCTATGTCAGCTCATGACATTATCAACCTTCACAATTCTTATACTCATCCTATTGATCTTGAGATTGATCTGAGCCTCAAGTACTCTTTGGAATACTATCTTGCTACTCTCAGCTCATCTGAGGAAATATATACCAAAGTCATTTCAGCATCTCAACAGTTCCAGATGCAGGTTGGAACTAATGTTCCACTCCTGTCATACTATCAGATGGAGAAGTGAAAAGAAAATTCTTGCTCAGAAATTTAAAACCATTATGCTTGGTAGCCAGCTTCAAGCACTATATTCCACACCCAAAGGTGTACATAATATGTACTATCATTGAGATAAGACCCAAGAGGTTTGGAATCAGCATCCACTGACCTCTCCATCATCACCTCCTGCCCACAACATCTTCAAAGACTATATTCATGGCTCAGATTACCTTAACCTTGTTTATGGAGAAAATATAAAGGATAATGACATCCTTCTGATACTTTCTCTTGATGGTGCTTAATCATATGAGCATTGTGCATCAGATTGCTGGATGTACATGTGGGTTGTCTTGGAGCTTTCTCCTGATCAATGAGACAAAAAAACACATCTTCTTTCTGGTAGCATCATTCCAGGTCCTGATAAGCCAAAGAACATTGATTCATTTCTGTTCTCTGGGCTCTATCATGTAGCTGCTCTTGAGAACAAAGGTCTTCCCATTTAGAATGCCTCAACACACAAGATATCTAATTTATATCCTTAAGTATATCTTGGGACTGCTAATGCCCCTGGAATAGTATATCTTTCTGGCCTTGTTGGTTACAGTGGTGCATGAGAATGTCAGAACTACTGTGAAGTTCCATGGCAACATAGAACAAATGGTTCTCATTACTATCCAATACTCTAACTCCCACACAACTATCTCTCAAATCAAAGCCCAGCTTTTGGTGATATTGATTTCCATTCAGATGCACATTACTCTTACTTTGACCAAAACAACTACAACTCCAACTGTGCTTATGTACTTCAGTCAACCAGTCATTTTAAAGAGGTTGGAAAGGAGACTGGTATCTTCAAAGCCAGTCTTTTCAGTAGTCTCAATATGCCTCTTGGTGTTCCTGGAGCATTTCTCCTTGACACAATGCATTTGCTTGGATTGAATATACCAGACCTTCTACTTAATCTTGTTATGACCTTAAGAGTGAGCTTGGATTACAACATAGGCAAAGACTTGAGGGCAGGTAAGGGAAAAGTACAATTGGTAAAGCATAAGGGTACAGGCCCTACCTAAGGTACTTATATACTAGTGACACTGAGTAATAGCCCAGAGTAGTATAAGGTAACAGAGAAAATAGAAATTACTGTCTACCACAGTCTATGGGTCTACATAAAGTAAGTTACCTGAGTTCATAACATCACCTCCTCCTCAGGCTTCATGTCCTCATGAATAGATGTACTAATGTAAGTGTCCAACTAAAGTAGAACATAATGACAGAAGAGATACCAAATGATGGGAGTAACAGTGGTCCATATAGAGGGAAGAGATACCTGTTGGCAACTTGCATGTACAGCAGGCAGAGGAGTTGATGCAGGATGCTGCTCTGTCTTCTATCCTTTGATGATAAACCTTGCAAGATCCTTCTTGACACATGCAATAGCAAACTGGGAGCAGTGGATGTCACAACCAATGAAGTAGGGGGTGTTATCCAGTCCTCCTTTATAGATGACAATGGGATGGGTTTTGTAGTGAGCTTGTGAGTTGGCATACTGATCCAGAAATTTGCTAACAATATTTGCCCAGTATTCATTATTGTTTCCTCCATGTTGACAAAGGGTGTAGAACTGCTTGGGGGCAATAAAGTAGGTAGAGGTGGAGATCTTGAGTGAGTCAGCATCATGTTTCTGGAGAAAGGCATACAATGCCTGGACATCTTCAATGAGCATGGGTCCCATCATGCCTTCAGCAGGTTTTCAGCAGGAGTGTTATTAGAGTCATAATCATCTATCTCCATATTTTTTCCTTTAGATGGTTCCTCAGAATCTTCAGAGACTTTGAGGGCTGTTGGTAATTGTTTTCCTGTGGGGAATGGAGCAGAGTAGGGATTGGTTTGTGCATAGGACTGGGTGACTTGGGTAATGTGATTGATAATGAATTGTTCTCCAATCCTGTTACATTCGTGAAGATGTTGGGTGAGTATGCATTGCAGAGAATGGATCTTGAGGATGGGACAAGGCAGTTCTGACATATTGCAATATGGCAGCAACCTTTTCTACAAATTTCTGGACATCAGCTCCATGATGTCCCCCTGCACATAACTTGATTGCATTGCTCTCCACATCTGCAAGGATAGTGGCTAGACTGTGTGCAGAGTTGGTAAAGAGCTTCAGTTGCTCTTCTAAGACTGTGAGAGAGTTGATGGTGTGGGTGAGATTATTATAGAGATATAGTAGATCTCACAATACTTGGTTCTGGAGTTCTACCACTTCAAGGTCAACTCAGCCTACTTCTGCTATGGCCATTCCTTTAGTGAACTTGAAGGCTAGGGAATAGATCTTGGCTGTGGAGCATTCAGCTGCTTGGAGGGTGGTAGGGAGAGGGGCTTCTGGTTTCTTCAAGGATGAGAGAGGAGCAGCTGCAGTTGGGAAAGGCATTGGGGTATACTGTATTATGTTCCAATCAACAGAGTGGTCCTTTTCAGAAGTGATGATGGTGGCAATGATGATGACTATGAGGGCAATGGCAGAAGTACAGAAGGCAGCATTGGGAGGTGTTAGGAGTATGTTGGGCAGTGATTCTGAAGTTTAGCAATTTCACCCCCCTCCTTTTCTAGGTTACCTCTGGAAACCTATTGTAGTATTCTAAGATTGCCTCTAAGTGTAGCAGATGGGATTGCAGTAACCACTGGTCTTCTTCATCACCATATCCCTTTCAATATGCCAGATATTGTATGCCATGACCTCACTTCTGATGGCCCTAGATCTTGTCAACCTCATACTCTTCCTCTCCATCAAAGAGGTCAGGGGGTGGCAGCAGCAGTTTCTTCTAACTGTCAAACTCAGGGCTCCTTGCTGGCATTAGGAGGGCTTCATTGAACACATCATATATCACCTATTGATCTGGAAGGCATAACCAATATGCCCCATTGCCTATGACTTCTGAGATTGCAAAGGGCCCATAGCATCTGTGGTCCAGCTTTTTCAAAGGGTGATTTGCCATGACATATGTGGCTTTCAACCAGACATGGTCTCCTTCTGCATAGAACTGGGCTCTTTTTCTTCTCTAATTATATTGGGCCACTATGCTCTTCCAGTTTTCCTCCATAGCAGTTCTAGCATCCTTTCTTGCAGAGTGAAGCTGTTTCAAGAATTGTTCCACTGCTGGTATCAAGTTGTTCAGCACCAGATTACCCTTCTACAGCTGTCTTCTATAGTTGAGATAAAAGGGTGCATTGTTGAATATTGCTTGTCATTGTACTGGAGCTCTGCTGATATAAGCCAAGACTTTCAATCATCTTGTTTGTAGTTGACATATTTCTTGAGGAAATTTTCAACTTCTTGATTGATGTGTTCTGTCTATCCATCTGTTTGTGAGTGATATGCTGTAGAAAGTTCCTATTCTATTCCCAACACCTTACAAAGCTCCTTCATGAACTGGGATGCAAACTGAGGTCCCCAATTGCTAATGACTCTCTGAGGCACTCCATGGAGTTTCTAGATCTCATCACAGTACATCTCTACCAGCTGCATGGTTGTGAGGGTTGTGTTTGTTGGCATGAGTCAAATTATTTTAGTGAGATGATCCATGACTACCAGAATAGCATCATATCCTTTGGATAAGGGGAGTGGCCCAATAAAATCCAGTGATATCTCTTCCCAGAGATATGTAGAGATTGGTAGAGAGTGTAGGGGTGCAGCTTTTTGCTCTTGTTGCACCTGGGTTCTCTGATATATGTCACATCCCTGAACAAAATATTTTACATCTTTCCATATTCCTGGCCACCAAAAGGTCCATGATAAAATTTTGAGAGATCAATGTTGTCCTGGATGACCAAGGTCTGGTGGGTTGTGATGGCTTCCAATAACATGATCTTGTAGTGTGGCATTGGGAGGGATGTAGATTTGTCCCTCATAATAGACCAGCCCATCCTCCTTCCAGAACTTGTTAGGTTGACTTTTCAGTCCTTGAATCACCTTTGTATCTTGCAGTGTATTTGCTTGTATCTTTTCCTGAATGCTCATGTCTATTTGTACTTGAAAAAGGCCTCTTTGCAGCATAACTAGTGACAGTGAGACCAATTCTTGTTTCCTGGCCTATCATACAAATTGTTTTAAGAAGGTGATGGTCTTATTATCTGCACCTTCATCAAACCCTTCTTTTTGAGAGAGGATGTTGGTCTTTGTGTTCATTTTGCCAGATACATGTTAAATGAGGAAATCATAGTCTTAGAGTTTCAGATACCATCACATTTGTCTGCTATTGAGTTTCTGTAGTTTCCTGAAATATCTGAGATTCTCATGATCTGTCCAAACCTCAAAGGTTTCTCATGCATCTAGGAGGTATTGTTGTCAGGCCTTCAGTGATTCCATGATCACCAGGAGTTCCTTGTTATAGATTTCATAATTTCTTTCTGCTAGACTCAAGGTTCATGATAGGAATGCAATGGGGTGCCATTTCCCTTCTTGTTCCTGAGATAAGATACCTCCAATAGCATATCCTGGTGCATCAGTTTCTACATGAAACATGCAATCTGGTTGTGGTAGTGCAAGCACCAGTTCTTCTGTAGTCTTTTTCTTCAATGTCTCAAATGCATCCTGTTCCTCCTTCTCCCATTTTCAGTCTTTCTTCCCTTTGAGTGTGTTTAGTGGGCCAGCAATGTTACTGAAACCTTCAATAAAGTGTCAGTAGAAATTGGCAAATTCCAAGAAGCTTTCCACCCCTTTGACATTTATTTGTGTTTTCCAGTCTCATACTGCTGCCACTTTCTCCTGCTCTATCTTGACTTCTCCTCCTCCAACTCTACTCCTAGACTAGGGACCTCCCTAACTCCAAACTCACATTTGGAATGTTTGAAATAGAGATTGTGTCATGCTGCTATTTCCAGGAATTGGATAGTATGCACTTGCAGTTTGTCTTTGTTTTTTGCTGGGATAACAAAGTTGTCCATGTAGTTTGTGAGTGTGCCATCATGAATTATTTCTCTGAAGATGCTTGTCTTCATGCAAGAGAAAGTGGCAGGAGAGTTGCATAACCTGAAGAACATGACAGTTGGTTCAAAGAGACCTTGGTTTGTTAGAAAGGCTGCCTTCTATTCATCTCCCTCTTTGATATGAACATTGTTATATCTCTATATAATGTCAAACTTGTTGAACCGTTTCGGATTTTTCAACCTCTCTACCACCTCACTAATTAGTGGTAGTGGTGTCTTGTCTTTGACAGTGAACTAGTTTATTTTGTGATAGTCTTATACCAACTGTTTGGTTCCATCCTTTTTTGGGGTAAAGAAGCATAGTGCTGCATACTGGGATTTGGACAACCAGATTCTTCCTGACTTCAGGTTTTCATCTATGAAGGCATTGAGTTCTTCTTCCTTGAGCATCATTGGGTAGATTTTTACTTTGAGCTCTTGAGGAGCATTTTCTGTAAGCTGTATCTTGTGATCCCACCCTGTGCATTCTGGCAGTTGGTCAAAGTTGGTCTTGTTAAAGAGGTGGGTGAATCTTCTCATGTATTTGGGTAGGCCCTGAAATTGCATTGGGTCTGGTTCCTCTTCCTCTTCTTCACTTTCTTCCTTCTCTTGTAATCTCTAGATGTATGATTCCACATAGATATTCTGAGGGGTGATATTGCAATCAGGCAGGCATCTTGAAAACTGTATGAGTTCTTTCTTCCAGTCTACTTCTGGGTTGTGTTGTACAAGCCAATTGTGTTCTGGGAATATGTCTGCTGAGTCCAATTTGGCAATCACTGCTTGTAACCATTTCTTGTGTCCTTCTGTGTCCATTGTAAGATCAACATACTCCATGACTGCCTTTTTTCCACTTCTGCTTCCATCAGCATTGAGGATTTCAAAGGGTTCTTTCATGGCTTTGGAAGGCAGGTGCATTTGTTGAACTAGCCTTTCTGAAATACATGTGTGAGTGCACTCAGAATCTATGAGGGCCCCTACTTGTTTCATGTTATTGATCATCAGGGTTATCATGAGCTCATGTTGGTGGTTTTGTCTTTGGGAAATAATATATTGTCAATTCAGAACTCTAGGTACATTGGCTCAAAAGTCTGTGTACTTTACTTTGAGCAATCTTGAAAACCCTCCTTAGAACTCTCATTAGAACTCTCCTCTGGTCCTTCATTCTTCTGCATGCTTCTGACTCAAGGTCTTCATTTCTGTGATTCTCTACAGTTCTTGGAGATGTGGCTAAACTTGCCACAGTTGTAGCATTGTGGGTTGCTTCAAGGTTGTTTGGGTTCTGGGCAGGCATTGGCCATGTGGCTGTACTTGTTGCAGTTATAGTATTTGGGCTGCCCTTTATCATTGAACCTTGCCATCAGCATTCCTATCTCCATTGGTGGTCCTCTTCCTCCATAGGTGATTCCACTACCTGTTGTATGGTGATGCTTCAGTTCTGTAAACTCATATTCTTTTTCTACTGTACTGATAGCCTCTATCTATTCAGTGTATAATTCAGGTTGATTATCAGGGTAATATTCCATGATGGTCTTGATGACTTGCCCTCATGTATGTTTCTTCAACAGAAATAGAGCATGGGTGTTGTCTGTTTTTGCTTTCCTTTTGAGTACTTCAAACTTGATAAGGAAGTCTTGTATATGCATCCTTCCCTGTTTGAACTCCTCAATCCTCCATTCTGCTTCTGCAGTGCCCATGCTATCTGAGAATTTCTCTTCAAGGTCCTTGGCCCATGTTCCCTAGGAGAAATCATCCCACCATCTTTCTCTTACCATTTGGAGTACCATGACAGATGCATATGATTCTGCTGTTCCTTCCCTCATTCTAGAAAGTACTGTAGTGACTTTCTGTCAATCTCCAGTGATATTGTTTCCTATAAGGGAGAAGCTCATACCTTTCCACCAATTATTCTATTTGGAACATGTTCCATCAAACATTCCAGGGTCTAAAACATAAGACTTTGTCTGGGTTTGGATTATGGTTTGGGGTGCCATTGCTGGTGGCATTGCTGTGTCCTATTGGTTATCACCTATTTCTAATTTGTGTTTGTTTTCTATTTCTGTTTTGAGTTCTTCTTTCTCTGAGTGTGTTGTCTCATTCTCTTCTTATGTCAAGTGTTAACTAATATCCAATGACCCTAGTGCTGCTAATAGATATGCCAAGTCTTCTTCTTCTCTTGTTACAGGTTCATCTTCTGACTCTTATAGTTCTGGTGCTGGCTTGCTTTCAGATTCTTCTTGTAGCAGCTGCTGTACATATTCTTCATCTGATAATTGTTCTGAAATGTTGGCTGCTATTGCACATTATCATTTTCTTCTAACTAGACTGTCTCCTTTATAGGAGCATACTCATTTGTGTCTTTGTTCTGTATTGAAAAGTGAGTTGGTAACACTTTACTAAATGTTACAACTTTAAGAGCAAGCTCAGGTTGCAACACAGGCAAAGACTTGAGGGAAGGTAAGAAAAAAGTACAATTGGTAAAGCATAAGGGTGTTACGTGCTGGGCAACGATGGACGGGATGGGCGACTATCGGAGTGAGGGAAGTGGACCTTCGGCTTCAACTTATGTGTTGCGCCGTTCTGCTGCTGCAGGTCCGGATTTCGGAGATAGGAGGAAGCAGAGATGGAGGATAGTCGGAGACTGGAGGAGATAACTCGAATGGCAAGATTAACTCAATTATCAGACTGAAGA
>KQ962349.1:149418-167119 GCA_001563735.1 Leucoagaricus sp. SymC.cos | reverse complement strand
GCGTAATCTACTGTTAATATACTCGGAGATAGTAATAAAAGGAGAAGGGATTCAACAAGGATTCAACAAAGAACTACGCGACGTGTATAAGCATGTGATGAAGAAAGGTGGAGTAAAGGCATATGGACGAAATAATAATAAAAGGAGTTATCGGCGATGATCGGCGACCGCGGTAATGTCGAGCTGTAACAAAGGGTACAGGCCCTACCTAAGGTATTTATATACTAGTGACACTGAGTAATACTCTAGAGTAGTATAAGGTAACAGAAAAAATAGAAATCACTGTCTACTACAGTCCATGAGTCTATATGAAGTAAGCTACCTGGGTTCATAACAAGTCTATGTTATGGCTCACTTCAATGTGACAAGAGCAGTTCAGTTGCAAGTCCAGGAGATGATTTCAGCACATGGGACTAGACAGTCTTAAAGAATACAAAGGATGAGAAGACATAGACAATACATGGCAAGTGAGTTGCTGAGTTGTCAAAATATCTCCCCTCTTGCTATGACTGACCACCTTGTAATCCTGCAGAGAAGCTCAATAGTGGATATAAGGCTGCTGAATATATGGTTTATATTGATGGATATCTTCCAGCCCTTCTTGAAGATGTTCTCCCTACTCTATACCTCACTAACTTTTGCAAGTTGGTTTGAGGTGTTCAACTCATCTCACAACATGAACCTAGTCTCAAGTATCTACATGAAGCACATCAGTGCTTTATCTCATTTCTTGAGGTGTTTGAGATGCTCTATATGCAGCACAAAATAACTCAAATACATTTTATATATCAGTATTTGCACATATTATAGCATCTTACACCAGAGACCAATTGGCTTGGCCCTCCTGGGATTTATGCACAGTGGACAATGGAATGTCTCATTGGACTTCTTGGCTAGGAGATCCACCTCCACTCAAATCTATATGCTAATCTTACTGAGATCAGCATAGAGCATTGTGTAGTGAATACATTACTTGCCTGATATCCTCAGCTGGATAAATCTATCCCTTTAGTTTCTCATACTGCCATCTTCTTAGAGAATGACTACATCCTCTTGCATCCACATAAAAAGTCTTTATTTAAGATTGACAAGTAAGCAGAGCAAGCAGCATATCAGGAGTATCTCAACTTCTATGAATTTGACTCTACAACTACTGTCTGTACACACTATGCTTATCTTCAACTACTAAATGGTCAAACTGTCAGAACAGCCTAGAAGGAGGATAAAAGGGCTGATTCAAGAACTAATTATATGGTCAGAGTATGTTAGTTGGATTTTTTTTTCACTTTACTAGTTAACTAACCTTACATAAAGCTAAAACCCACATCATCTGATCTGGAATCATCTTTGCCACTTTTTGGTGAAGTCCTCTATTTTCTTTGTATTGCTTCTGAAGAGCATAAGACCCATACTTGTGCTATGATTTCTCTCACAGAAGCACCATACATTGAGTTTAATGATACACACAAGCCAGAAAACAATAGGATATGATGCATTAACAGCTTGGCCTCCAGGTGTCACAGTCACAGTCCCTTTGCATTACAAGCTTCACAATACTGTCTCCTTCTGCTCCCTTTGCTAAAACTCTGTGTCAGATATCTCCCCTCATGATTCTCCTTCCTGTCAGACATAACAGTCCAATTGAAAACATCATCATACTCAATCCCAACCCTCTCTCCCAATCTCCTAAATGACCTTCTTAGTCTCTTGTAATCTAATAGATTATCAAATTTGAGCCCCTGTGTGTATTTATACAATATCTCAAATTCAGGAGACAACCCAACTATTAGATGTTCTTCATTTGTGAGTTTAGAATTGTGGATTAAATTCCAAGTGGTCAATATCTGGTTATAATTTACATGGTCGGCATTTGCATGATTAGGATCATTAGGAGGTTGAGTAACATTGAAGACATCAGGTAGATTTGCCAGAGCTTTGGGTTTTTGCCAGAGGAAGATACCACAAAGGAAGTAGATAAGCATATAAGCCAATGATTCCAAATTATCTCTTCTTGAACATTCAATGCCCATATGAGTATTGATAGCAGCAAAGATGGAAGTTCTAACACCATGCATATTGTCTTGTTTGAATGGGGTATAATTTGATGTTCAGGAATTCCAGAATTTTTTTGTGAGACTAGAATCAATGACATTGACTAAGCATGAGGATTTTCCAGTGCCCATGGCAAAGTTTGCAAGTTTGACATTGCAGTGGATGAAATTTTTGGAGTGGATGAATTTGATATGAGATATCTGAAGCAGGAGAGCAGTAAATCATTAAGCACTCATGATGGGAGCAAGAGAGGAGACACATATGAGTTGGTCAGCAAAAAGAAGGATAATTTTGAGAGAGAAATGTTAATTGCACATTTTGAGGAGGTCCTTAAGAGAGGGACCCACAAGGTCAATGATCATGATATGCTGTTGCAGCACTATGTCATGGTCCATTTGCAATGGAAAACTGAGTTCAAGCTAAGATTGTATATTCAACTCTTTTGAAATGCTCCCATGGAATGGAAACTAAAACTCACTGCAATGTTGCTGAGACTGATACCTAAGGGTCCTTCCAAGCCATGTATGTAAGGGTTGAATCACCCTTTATAGGACTATGACCAGGTGCAGTAGTCCAACACTCAATCTTAAGCAGTCTCAGCTATTGGCATGAGAGATATCAAACAAAGAGTATGCTTGCCTTTTTGAAATATGATGAGAAAGGGGGGAGACCCCAGGAGAGTGCATCTGAGCACTGAGCAGATAGGTGTATATGTTGTGGAAGGACTGGAGTGGTAGTTGAGTAAGTTAGAGAACTGGATAAATCTGAAGTATGGGTTGCCATGAGATTGATATTATAGCATGTGAACATACAGTAGAAAAACATTGAGGCAACCATGATTTTTTGCACCACTCCTCTTGAGCACTTATAAATCATACACAAAATGATAGTTAATAGTAATCTTAGCAATAAAATGTTTCTTGAGCAGAGAGAAACTGTCTGGCAGGTGTAGGCAAGTACCTAGCTATTTTGAGTGCTTTCTTACTTAGTATCTGTAGTTGATGTATACACAAATATAGCCAAATACATGATTATCACATTGACATGTCCATACATCCTTCTTATCTTCTTTTCTCTTTTACCACACCCACAACTAGCTATGACCCTGTATAGATTTACTGGAGATAGAGTCACTGGATCACACAGCCATTCTCTCAGGCCAGCAGCATGGTGAGGCAACTCAGAATGCCCTAGATATTCTCTATGATGAGGATCTTTGGAAACCTGAGAGCTAGCTGACTGTGATTTGTGAATTTGATGAAGGTCTTGAGCAGCAGCAAGAAATTGCCAGTGTTCTCCTGCTTTTTCTCTGTGTCGCTGTACTCTGAAGCATGGAAGGCACAGTTCACACTCTCATTCTCACTCATGTGTAGATGTTTACTATCATGTTCTCCTTCATTCTTTGTCTCATATTCTCTAAGTCTCCTAGCTAATCTCACTCTCACTCTCACTCTCACTCTCAGTCTTGCTCTTATTCTCTCTCTTGCTCTTGCTCTCATTTCCATTTTGGCTCTCATTGTGCCTGCAGCTGTTTCTACTATTCATGCTCACACTCTTGTTATCACTCTCAAGGACATAAACAATACTGATCCCCTTCTCCTTCTCATGATTACCACTGCCATTGACACTCTTTGAGAAGTTACAGCCCTTGCCATCATGAAGCATGAGAGTGTCATTCCTATTATGCTCTGGAGAAAACCTCAAAGCTTTTTTAATGGGATATTGTACATTGTTTTCTGGCTTGTATGATCATTTGCCAAAATATTATTTGACAGATTAAGAACTTCTCAGAGGAAACTGCTCAGACACTTCAAACTGCCTCTGCTGATATTCTTCAAATGTTCCACAACCAGGCATTCATGGACAGCAAATATCACATCTCCACTCTCTCCAAGGAATGTGACAAGCTTGCTAATAAAAATGAGAGACTTTGCTTAAAGATTGAGAGGCTTAAGTAAATTTTTATATCTATAATGTTAATTAATAATCACTTGAACATCATTCCAGGTGCAATCTGCAAGAATCTCAGCCACAGTCTTTAGGCCATTCACCTCATCAACCTTCACCTATTACCTCAAATTTGTCCAGGCAGAGGTTTCTGGCCAATGTGTGCTAGTTCTTTGTCTCTTATCTTGTTGGGAGAAGGACAAAGTATCTTTGGAACTTGTTCTCCTCTGGCTTCTATTCTGCTGATGTAGGCATCAGTCAGGGATCTGCCCTTTTCCCAATCCTGTCAGCATTGTATCTTGCTCCTGTGATCAAGATATTTGACCTCAGGGCATCACATCTGGAGTGTGACATTCCATCCTATGTTGACAATGGTACCCTCATTGCTCAGGCCAAGGAATTGGCTGACAACCTGGTGTGCTTAAAGAGTGTGTACAGGTTTATGTTTGAGCTTTTTGTGGCATTCAGACTCATGCTCAAGTACAATAAGTCTGAACTCTTTTATTTTTCACATTGGAAGGGGGATGACAATCCTCCTATTGACCTGGGATATGCTCCATACACAGGTGATTCTCCTTTACACCCCAAAATCTTTTGGAGGTATTTGGGCTTTTATTTTGACCAGCAGCTCAATTTCCATGAGCATGTTCAGTACTATTTTACTAAGGCTATCTCTATGGTTTGTGCTATGGAGATGCTTGGTAATTCACTTAGAGGTCTTTCTCTTAAGCAAAAGAGGCTTCTTTACAGGTTGTGCATAGTTCCTATTGCTATGTACAGCTTTTGTCTTTGGTGTCATAGGCTGCATCCACATAAGGCCCATATCACCTCTCTTATAGAGATGCAGCAGTGGGCTGCCATCTGGATCACTGGTGCTTTTTGCACCTCTCTTACTGGTGAGGTTGAGGTGTTGGCAGGCCTCATCCCCATATATTTGCATCTTAAGAAGCTGAGGGCTCAGGGGGTATACTAGGTCCTCACTCTTTCTTCTACCCATCTTACTAGGCAGTTCCTGGGGACATGCAAGTTTCCTGGTACTGATCCCATCAGTATCACTTTACCAGGCTTATGCACTCAGTTGAGAAGGTCTAGTCTGCTGTTGTCAATACTCTTTCATATATTAGCACTCCAATCACTCTGAAGGCCTTTGACACTGATGCTTTGGAGGCCCAGCCAGAGCAGTGTCTTATAGACTGGTTTCAGTCTGCATATAGCTTGTTGAGTTTGATCCTAAGGAGGAGAATGTCAATATGCTGCATGTTTTGGATGCAGAGCTTGATTGGGCTCTCACTCTGGATGACTACATTGTTGTGGCCACTAATGCCTCAGTGGGCTGTGACAGGACTTATCAGGCTATTTGGTGGCTTATGTATGGGTCAATGAGAGGCCAGTTCAGCAGTCTTGTCAGGCTACTGGCAGAGTGACTACCCCTGATGCAGAGCTCCATGCCATTCAGATAGGCATCTTTGTGGCTTGTGCTTGTGAAGATGCCTATCATGTTGTTTTGTTCACCAATCATCTGACATCTGCTTGCTGTGCAGTGGACTCTTCTGTCAGCAGTGGGCAGGCTCAGGCTCTGCTCATGTGCTGTTATCTTGCCACATAGCTTGAGGGTGACCTCTCTCACACATTCAGATTTGTATAGGTCCACTTCTCTCTGGAGTGGCCATTGCATCACACAGTCTATCACTTTGTCATAGACTTTGCAGCACAGGAGTTGGTAGGGGCACATCTCTTCACCACTCTTAATTATCTTCATACAACTGAGGCTCAGGCTTGTTGTGAAGAGTGGACTAAGCAGTTTACTTCTATGAGCTCCTCTGGGAGAGATTTTTTGCACCTTACAGATCTGAGAGGCAAGCAGTTGATGCCTACCTATCTCTCTGGGGGTACATGGCTTAGGTCTTTGCATGATCCCCTGCTCTACTCAAAGGTGTGTCAGGCAGTTCTCAATTATGCCCTGATTGGAGAGTTTAGACACTGGTTTAAGCTCTCTGATGATCATTCTTGCTCTTGCAGAACTGCATATTTGCAGACTTGTAAGCATGTGTTAACTGAGTATACCAACTTTGGTGATCCACAGCTCTTCTCAAAGTGTTGGGAAAAGCTTGTTTGTTTCTGCAAGGAGAACTCTAGGACATTCTCCTTTGCACACCTTTCTGGAGGGTAACAACAGCACAGTCACTTTTCAGCAGTTGCTGAGTTCTCTGAGAGTCTTGTGGCCTCTAGAGGGTCTGGTGTTGGCTGCTGATGGGGGCTGTGCTAGTCTTGCCTTAGCATCTCAGGTCCACAGTGCACAGTTCAGGGTGCAAGAGCCTCTACCTGCTCTTTGTCCACCCTTGGGTGTAGAGAGAGCCTATCTTCAGTGTAGGCTGCCATGCTTAGCTGAGCTAAGGAGAACTTCAGTTTCTTATAGATTACTGTAGATACATTCCTTTGTATTTGCAACTAGACTGCTACCACACACTAATATTCTCAGAAGTTTTTTTTTTTAAATCAGAAATTTATTATGCAGGGCTCAATTGCAGTCTGTGCCTGGGTTGGTAGCCCAGGATACTATTATATGCATAAAATCAGAAGTGACTACATAAGTACATAATAGCTCAAAACTATACAAACATCCATTGCAACTAATGTCCCACTAATGCCCCCTCCTCACAATGTGATGGGGGCCTTGTCAATATTTTAGTTTCAGTAGTGACAGCTAAGCACACACCCACCCTTGCACTCAGTCTCTGCTGTCTTCTGGGAAATCTCCTGAAATGTCTTCTGCCTATCTGAGGGAGCTGACTTTTCAGCCAGCTACTCTCAGTCAAAGCAGTGATGCTGGAGTGGGCATTGTCAGTCACTAGTGCTGTGATTCCCTTTGCAGTTCACACAGGACATGGCATGCAGGTATTGGGCTCCCATGGGGGTCAGTACCTAGAGCAGCTTTACAGAGAAGTTACCTCTGCAATAGGAAGCATGTTGTTGATGGCTAGCCTCAGTATGAGAACTGGTATATCAGGGGCATTGGAAGGCCTGAGAACAACAAGTGCAGGTAGAGTGTTCCCAGTACTAGCAATGCTGGTACAAAAGAATACCAGAGTAAGAGCAGGTTGCATGCACAAAGTATGAGGCTGGGCCAAACTGGAAGAAAGTGCCAATCAGGCACTTGGCAGTGGCACCTGACTGGGAATCAAGTATGTCAAACTACACAGTGGTAGTGTCAGCACATTGGGAGTTGCACATAACCCAAAAGCTTTTCACAAGAGTAAAGAACACAGCTATGTGAGACTTCCCCATGACTGCCCAAACATACCTCAGAAGCATTACCTCCTCAACCATTGCTGCTAACACCACTCTCCATTACCTATCCTGTCATTTAACTCAACAAAAGTCTCTATCTCCTGTCCCTTCCTCTTGCTAATATCTTAGCCACAAAGCCAAAGGACTTTAAGAGTTACTGGACCTACAGTGATTGGATGAAAACAAAGCCACCTGGAGCACAGAACTACTGAACAGCTCCTTTCTTGTTGATGAAAGGATGTTGACATTCCTGAGCCTGATTGCAACAAGATTCGAGTGGAGTTCTGTCATATCCTCACATTTCTCACCACCCACATCACATTCCAACTCAACTGGACCAACAACAGCAAGATGTTCCAAGATCATCTTGTTGCATTTCTTGAAAGCAAGTATACTGACCTCACCCAGTCTGAAAACCACTAGAAAGTCAACTAGCTTGTTGTGGAGAACTACAAAGGCTGGCTAGAGTAGTTCTTTGCCAATCATTCTACACACAATCTTCACTCTTTGGACACTTCCAAAGTCAAACATGGAGACTGGGGACAGGGAAACTTTATCTAATATATTGATGATAAGTATCTCAATCCAATCAAAGTAGAGGTGAGTCTTTTTGAAATTATCTGAACTTTCCATCTAATTTTTGTAGAATGCAAAGACCTCTCCTAACATGGCTGCTGCTTCAATGCAGTTCAGATTTGTTGTGATGCTCACCCAGCCCTCTAATGCTGCAGCTGTCAGGCAGGTGCAAGCTTCTTTCCCCATGTTCATTTTCAACATGAGCACTGATTTCCTTGATGACACCTCACCTCAACAAGACAAAGAATACACTCTGGAAGAAGGCTCCTGCACCAGTTCCCCCAACTTGGAGCAGCAAACAAGCACTCCCCTCAGCTCTGCCAGTCATCTCCACTCCCCAACAATTGATTGCTCCACCTCTCCACTGCCATTCAAGGATCTTTATATGATGATGTTCAACCCAGCTCCCAAAATACTGCCAGTGTTCTTGCTCCCTTCTTTCCTTCTCCCAAGTTATCATCTCTGCCAGTCCCAGAGCCAAAGAACTCAACTTCCAGCATGGATTCTCCTGATTCCTCTAATATTACTATGGAGAAACTACCAGAAGTCTCTGGTACTCCACCTTGTGCATGGCATGTCTTTCAGGTGAAACAGTATTCCAGCCCCCCAAACAACAGTCAGCAATCCCTTAATGCCCCTGCAGAAGGAAATATGTCCCTTCCTCTTGTCCAAGCAAGGTTGGAAGTCCCAGATTACTGGATTGACCCTGCACTTGTCAACAACCCAACTGGGTCCAGGAGTATGGCTGTGCCAACTTCTCTCCTACCAAAATCCCCTCCCCAAAGCATTAACTCACTATTTCAGCCAATGGTTATAAACTTAGAAGTCTCTTCTACCTATGATCTGGAATTATGGCATAGAACTGTTCAGAAGCTGAAGTTAATGGGTCACATATACAAGCTGAAAAAAGACAACAATAGTCCTGAGTAAGCCTTCTATCTCTGGTTTCTATGGTGCTAACAATGTTGACTTTACCTAGAAATCTTGCTAGACAGGAGTGGGTGAAGAAAAGAGCTGCTCAAAATGATCCCAATAACAAAGTCAAGCATTTTATTGAATTCTGGGAGACAATGGTTCCCCACATCAAAAGTGTATGTTGTTTGACCTTTTAATGAAACACTTAACACTAATTCATTTATATTAGGGATGGTTTGAGAAGTCTTGAGCATTAGGCTATCTGATTTCACTGGTATATTAAGTCATTTATTTGGTTGACCTGATTTGCTAAAGATGTCATAAAAAACAGGCTCAGACCCTGATGTAGATGCTTAACAAGGTATTTGTATTAACTTCTACTCTGTGAGAAAGACATTACTGATGCTTTGAGAGTAGATGAACTCATATTTGCTTGTTTTTGCCTATAACAATTCTGTTATTTATGCTTTAAGGTATTTTTTTTTGTTCTTTGCTTCTATTTCATCTATCTCATAATGCCAAGTTGTGACTCAGTCTTTCTTGCCCTTGACAGAATGTAGAACCCTCTTCTGCTCTCAAACATGCCCTTTAGACTCAGTTTCCTAAACTCTTGCCTATTTTTCCTCATTCACTAGACTCATGCTCAATATCCCACTCACTCACTTACTGGACTTGTGCTCAGTATCTTACTCACTTGCTCACTGGACTCATGCTCAATATCTCACTCACTCACTTGCTGGACTTATACTCATCTTGTTCACTCTTGCATTGTTTTCAGACTCTTCTCTTCACTCAAATGTATCAGTTTGCCTTGTTATGTTGTTTGGTACACTCAGATGTCTGTCTGTCTGACTAGTAATTGGCATCATCATGACCAGAATTAACTTAGAACTCAATAATATTTGATGAGTGACATCTTGGCTAGGTCTAGGAGCTGTATTGATATGAATTGACTAGTATTGATGAGAACTGGACATCCTTGGACATCTTGGAACATCATAGGTACAATAGATTCAGATAGAATACCATGGATTATACTGGAGTGTCTCAATAAGAGTCAATGATCTGTAGATCAGATAAATTAGATATTCATTGAGTATAATAGATTTAGATAGATTGAAATTGAAAGTAATCAATGAGGGTCACTGGAAATCACCCAAAAACAGGTCATAAACAGGCCTGAACCAATTCTCACTTGATTTCTATCTCACTCTATTTGGGCCTATTTAGTTTTGACTGGGCATAATAATTGAGTGCCACTCTCACACTTGCTTGAGGACAGAATGGCTTGAAACAGGTCAAAGGCATCAGAGTGGCATTTGTCACAGCATATTAAACATGGCCAAGGGTGACATTGTTGGCATCTATTAGATGATGTCAGATCACAGTGGAAGTGTCCATTATTGACTGGAAGCAATTGTTAAATACATAAAACATAGCAGAAAAAGACATACCTCATTTATCATTGATGAAGAATATTGTTGGTACAATATAGTGGCAATGGATATATGATGGGAGGTTGATGAAATCATCTAGGGCTGTCTCCAGAAATGACACCTGGAGCTTTGCCCTTCTTTACATTTGTTGCATTCTTTGGTGTAACCTCTGGCTTGGCATAGTATTGACATTGTTTAGCTATCTAGGTATCAATATTAGGGATAGAGGCAGGTGGAGAAGCTGATGAGGTTGGATTGCAAGTTGCAGGTGAATAGTCATTAATAACTATTGCCTTATCATAATCTTCTTCCTTCAGTTATATCTGATTTAACTGTTGTTATTGCTGCCAGTGACCTTGAGGCTGCAAATCTTTGAGATCATGTTTTAAACCAGTAGCTATTCCTTCTCAACCTCCTACAGTATCCTTTTTCTTGACAAAAAGGATTCCAAAGCCTTAGACACCAGACCAACATACAGTATGGCTAAATTATTGCATAAGTATCAGAAAGTCACAAATTGCTCCATACAGTATAACAATTTCAATATTACCCACATCCATCCTCTTAAGCATGAGTGAGTACTATGCTCAAAAATACTGTAGAGCACTTATCAGACCAAATGCATTGGTCACAAATAAGCCTCAGATTTTTTCTTCTCTTAGCTCCTGAATCTTGAGCTCTCAGTACTCTTGGCTCATTGTTAAATGAAACCATGCAATCTTGTCATAATAGTCCTTGAGTAGATGGCTGTGAAAAGATTTCTTTGCTTTCTAGATCTCCTGAATATCATCAAAGAATGCTATAAACCTTTTTAGCTTGTCTATTTCCAGTTGCCAGTTATACAGAATGAGAAACTCAAGATCTTTGAATAGTGAAGCTGGGAAGTGGGACTGGATTCTGTTTTCTACTGTGGAGGTGATGGAAGCCCTTGGGGCCTACTTGTCATGCTTGGTGGCTGGCCCAGACCCTGTTATGTGGGTCTACTTGAAGAATCTTCTCTTAGATAAGGTTGTTCTGGGGAAGTTTCTGAGTCTGGCTAATGCTTGCCTTGAGGTGGGGCATTGGCCTGGTTACTTTAAGGAGTTAGTATCCATGATTATTCCTAAGCCTGAAAAGCCCTTCTACTCAACTCTGAAGTTGTTCAGGCCAATTGTACTTCTGAACACTTTGGATAAGCTTGTGAAGAAGATGTTGTCCACATGTCTCCAGTTTGATGGCATTAAATTTGATGTCTTTTATCCTAATCAGCTAGGTAGTAATCAGCAGAGGTTGACTGAGAACACTAGTTTTTCTCTGGTGGGCTCCAAGGTCTACCTTTCTGTGTCAAAGTCCTTCTTGAAGATTATTGACATTTCTTTCTTGTGGGCTGATAGGTCCTGCACTGCTACACAACACATTGAGGAGGTGATGTGGCAGTCACTGCATTGCAACCACTTCATGCTGGCAGGCACCATTTGGGTTGTCTGCAATTCTAGGACATCTGATACTGTGACTACCTACTTCAAAGTCTGGGACTCCCAGAGGGGCACTCATGCTGCCAACCTCATTGGGCATTCCCTGCAGTTTGGGCATTGGACCTCCAGGATCCTGGAGGCAAACACCAATCCTGGGGCCTTCTTGTGCCAGTGGTGCTAGTTGTGGGGGCATTCCTCTCAGACTTGCCACCAGAAGGCACCTTGGTGCCCTCTGTGTGGCAGACCTCACTACCAGGACAGCTATCATGCCTTTACTGGTTGTTGTAAGGGAAACCCTCATCAGGGTATTCCCAAGACTCCAGTGTTACAGTGAATTTTCAATTAGTCTTAAAAGACATAACTACAGTGTAAAGTAACACTGTATGCTGGACAACAGTAACATTCAATGATCCTTCTAAGTAATACAGACCACATAGCACTAGCGTGTGCACTTTGCAAAGCAATTGTATCTCTTAGAAGTCTGCGCACATGCAGTGTTAACAATTTTGAGAACACATATACAATAAAATTGAATGTGTATCTTGAACTAACAATCACAGGTAGTGGTGGCTATAGAATGGCATCAAGACTTAGTAGCAGCAGTCAGGATGTGAATTCTATGACCAGTCATGAGTTCTGGGCCTCTAACTTGGGCTAATGATCTAGTCTCTATATGACTGTGAGAAATTCTTTACTATGTGCACATGCATGCTGCTGTAGAATGATCCAACAAACCTAGAACAATATATTGTTTTTGATTGCTGAGCTTTGTGAAGCACATCTTGAGAAACCCAAGATTAGCAGAGCTCTCTAGATAACTCACCAGATCTACTAGAATCAAATTCAGCTATTGCAGTGAGCCAATCATAGAATTAATAAGAGAACCATTTCACATGGGTGTGTGCTCATGTTTTTCTGTCATATTCCAATTGGACAGTTCTTAAAATAACACTTGTTTGATGTTTCAAGTTGTTACAAATCATATTATAATGTTGTCATAACTTTGTATTTATTTTAACTCACTCTCAAATATATAAACCACCTATTAGGACATATGTTGAGCAAGAAACCCACTTGCTATGGCTGCACTCCAAGGATTGTGTATAAAACAATCATCTAAAGCATGTGCTTAAAAGTATATTGAACTTTCTTTGGTCAGAACACCAGTAGTAGAGAAATATAAGCCAGAACTATATTGTATAAATGTCAGATTCAATAAGTTGAGAACTACAAGCCCAATTATAAAGATTGGCCCCTTGTGTATTGCATCTACCAATTGGCTTTGAAGATGTCATGCAGTTTGAGTCAGTGCATCTGAGGTGTTTTAGTGTGATCTGTAGTGTTTTTTTTTTTTTTTTTTAACTCAAAAATTTATAAAGCAGTGTGCATTAGCAGTCCACCCCCAGGCCCATAAGCCCAGGCTACTGTTATACAAAATAGGGCCAGAAATGACTAGGTAAAGTACAATACAGCAAAAGTCTAAACTGTCCACTGTATCCAGTGACCATCTAATGCTCCCCTCCACTTCAAGCAACAAGGGCCTTATTGATATTTCAGTTTCATTGGGAGAGGTCAAGCAAGCATCCACCCATGTGCTCAACTGCTGATGTTTTCTAAGAGATAGCCTGAAATGCCCACTGCCTTAGCAGTGACACCAGGTAGGCATAATAAGTTGTAATACTGTGACTCACACAGTGCACAGTATGCAGGCATAGGGCTCCTGTAGGGATCAGGCCCTGGGAAGGCAGCACAGAGGGGTTACCCCTACAAGGACCTGGGATGTGGTAGCTGATCACAAGGACCAGTATACTGGGGAAGGAAGGAGGGATGGAGGAGCAAACTCAACTCAATGCCCTGTAGAAAAGAGGACCCCAGTGGTAGAGGGCACTGGAGCCAAGAGGGCCAGTGGGAGACCAGCCAGAAAGAAGGAAGATAAATCAAGTGCAAATGAGCACTCAACCAAAATAGCAGCTGCTTACTCAGCAAACCATGGGTTTGGAAACTGGGGGGCCACAAGGGTGACTGGGGGAATGCATGGCCTGAGCACAACACAGACACACCCAAACCAGTGAAGAGGTTCAAACCAACTGCTGAAGAAGAAGGGGCCAAAAGGCCAGGCTGAGATAGAGGAGATGCCAACCCAGGCAGGGCCTGAGAAGGCATGGAAGAAGGTGGGGGAGTACAGCTGAAGTGTGCTTGACCCAGCACTGAGAGAGTGGGTAGATGTCACAGGCATCCCAGCTGTGGACCTAATGAGTGGACGTCATGAACCCTAAAGCGACAAGAATAGCAGTCTGCAAGTGACCCCAAGAGGGTGGCAAGGCTGTGAGAAAGGAGGCACCCCAGAGTGAAGGTGGTGGTATGTGGGAAAGAAGGGTTGGTGATCTGTAGTGTTGAGTGTAGCTCCTCAGACATTCTTGTTGCATTAACTTGAGTTCTTTGGCACTTATAGTGGTTGTGGCAGCTCCATAACTTGAGTGTTGAAGTTAGAATTGATTAGTGTCTCGTGCTGTGAGCTCTCTATTACAAATGCTCTCCTGACTTGTCTAAGTCACCCCAACACTCTAATAACTTCACCTATCCTTTTTATTTGTGTTTCTCTTTGAATATCCTCTCTATTGATTTATCTTCCCATAAACTTGCATTATGAGCTGCAGTTTGTGATTTTAATTAATATACCTTTATCCCTACACCACCAATTCCATTTCTGCCTCTTCATCTGGAGCCCACCATGAGGAGAGTTTCAGTAAAGAGGTTTATTTGCTATTTCTGTTCCTTTTAACTTTACAATGTTATGCTTTCCAAAGCAGATATCTCAGAACAAAAATCAAAAGAGATCCAATCCAGACCTCATTGAAACAGAACAGAATCAAATAAACATAGAGCCACAAAGGAGAAGCACTCATAAACATGTCTTCATCAACTCCACACATGCCAGTACCCTTTGCAAGTGGCATGCCCCAATGGGACAGCAGTGCACACACACTTGGGGATTATCTATGGTGTCTAGAACATCTTCTTGAAATGGCTAAAGTGACAGACAATGCTGAACAACTCAAATAGGCTATAGCATATGTTAATGCAAACATTCAAGATCAGTGGATGAATTTGATGGAGTACAAAGATAATAAGTGGAAAGAGTTCCTTGATTGATTAGTTGAGGAATATCCTGAACTAGTTGCAGGAGAAGAAGGCTCAGTAAATAGTCTTCAATTATTATGTCTAAGGTTCAATGGAATAACTATACATCAACTTAGTAGACTCTTAGAATTTAAGAGAGAATTCATGGCAGTGGCAGACAAATGTCTCATGGGCCTCTTCGCTGGTCTGGGTGCATCTGTACTGTGCTTGGGCCATGCATGTCTCCCAGTTACCCTCATGGCCCCTTGTTTCCAAACCTGCAGTTTTGCTGAGTAAGTGGCTGCTATTTTGGTCGAGTGCTCTTTTGTGCTTGACTCATCTTCCTTCTCTTGGGCCAGTCTCCCACTGGTTTCTCTCGGCTCTGGTGCTCCCAGCCATTGGGGTCTTCTTCTCTCCAGGGCATTGAGTTGAGTTCACTCCTCCATCCTCCTGGTATGCTGGTCTTATGGCTGGCTGCCAACATCCTAGGTCCTTGCAGGGGTAACCCCTCTGTGCTGTCTTTCTAGGGCCTGATCCCCACAGAAGCCCCATGCCTGCATGCTGTGCATTGTGTGAAGGTCACAGTATCACACCTTATTATCCTCTCCTGGTGTTGCCACTAAGGTGGTTGGCATTTCAGGTTATCTCTCAGAAGATGCTGGCAGTTGAGCGCATGGGCCAGTGCTTGCTTGGCTACACCCAGCAGAACTGAAATATTGACAAGGCCCCCATTTCAAGGGGGGCATTAGATAGTCACTAGTCTCAATGGACAATTTGGACTTTAGCTGTATTGTACCTTATTTAGTCATCTCTGGCCCTCCCTCTGTACAGTATCCTAGGCTACAGTCTGGGTTTGGACTGCTATCATGCACCATGTTATAAATTTTTGAGTTTTAAAAAAAAAAAGAAAAAAAAAAGACAAATGTCTCATGCCACCTGCCTTAGTGCATAATCAAGAACTAGTGACCTTATTCAGAGAGACCTTAAGCTCTGAATTCCAAGATACACTCCAAGCTTGATTAAGTATCACTGGCACAATAAAAGTAGATCAAAATGGCAAGAGCTGCCAGGAAGATCCCTTCAAGCTCAGTGAAGTAGTAAAATATGCAGTTGACCTAGCGAGTAAGGCTGTGCAGATGGAATTGCTTGGTAAATCCTACTGCAAAGCATCTGAGAGCCAGTCAAGGTCAACTCAACCCAAAATTGAGACTAATTCAAGAGTGCACATACCTATCTCATGTGACCAAGCAGTTCAAGGAACTGAGCCTAAGCTAGACATTGACACAATTCATTGTGAGATTAATAAACTTAAAACCTCCATCCAAGCTACTCAAAGAAATATGCAGAGTTACTTTGATTCATTAAAGAGCATGTACACTAAACAGCAAGCTCCAGGATCGAGTCAACAGCAGCCTATGGGTATGAACATACCTACACCTGCTGATTGTCCTGGCTATTACTGTGACAAGAACAGACATAGATGGATGGAGTGTCCAGAAAAAGTACAAGATGAGAAAAGTAGTTTAATTAAATGTGAAGAGACAAAGATTCATTTTGCAGATGGATCTGGAATTCCTATGTTACAAGGAGTATGTATTTGCGAGCATGTAAGGAAATTCCTTCCACAAAGCCTCTTGAACATGTATTTCAGACCACCAGAATTACCACAAGATGATGAGCCTGACACAGGCTCTGTCTCAATACTTTCATGACAAGATAAACCTCAGTTGACTTCTATGGATGACCAAGTCAGACAGATGGAGCAACTATGAGGATGTCTTGAAAGCATGGAAGTAATGATGCAGGGGCTAAATGTGAAGGGTAAATTAAGAGAAGAATCAGAATCAGAAGAAGACATAGATGTATTATTTGTGAAATTGGGAAAGATATTTAACCAAGGAAAAACAACCAAGAAGTCTGGGTCAGATTTCTAGATAGCTCAAGGAAGAGACTGGCATTCACTAAGAACAACCCTTCTTTCCCATGTACCACCACCGTTGCTCTGGGGTGCCTCTCTCCTTGCAGTATTGCCACCCTCTGGGCTACTCATATGTCACACATCCTCACTGTTCAAGAGTTCACGGCATCTGCTCATTATCACAGGGTGCACTGGACATTTCTAGTGTACCCTTCCTCTCTTGGTGCCAGGTTTGAGCTCACTTCCCTACCTCTTCCCTGCATTGAGCTGGAGTGCCTGTCAGCCTCCCTCCACTTCCTCTTTCCTGCTCCCTTCTGCTTCAGTGGTCAGTTAGAGCACTTTTCTGCTGGCTTGAGCATGCTCTGGTGTGCTTGGGCCATGCTTGTCCCCCAGTCACCTTAGTGACCCCAAATCCACAGTTCAGCTGAATAAGCTGCTGCTATTTTTTGTTGAGTGCTCTCTTGTGCTTGACTCATTCTCTCTTTTTTGGGCTGGCTTTCCACTATGCTCACCCCAGTTCCAGCATACCTGTTATGTGCTTTGCTGGGCCCTCTTTCAGTGTTGAGTTGAGTTCACTCCTCCACCTTATCCTCTTTTCCTTTTCCACAGAGTTGTAGCCTCACTTCTCTGCTCTTTTGCCAGTTCATCATGGTTACCCCATGGCGCTCACATTTACATGCTGGCATCTTCCAAGGGAGCTCCATGCCCTCTCACCACTCATTGTCAAATGCATCAGGTAACTGTACACCCCCACACCAGTGGCTAGTCCACTGTGAGCACTATTTCCAAGATGCCATTGGGTCAACCCCTTCAGATCGCATTCATGAGACCAAGTACCTCTTGTTTGGTCAGTGACTTGAGGATTGGGAAATTGAAGTTGAGCTGGGATGGATGCTGTGCTAGTTTAGCTATGGACTATATAGTTTAGTTTCAGCTTGATGGTATTCTGTATTTATCATAGTTCCCTGGCTCTTCTGGGGGGCAGACTGCTATTG
>KQ962349.1:138421-149165 GCA_001563735.1 Leucoagaricus sp. SymC.cos | reverse complement strand
TTACCCACAAAATATAATAAAACCCCAATTGAGACAAAAGACACTAGAAATAATCCAAGCTACAGACATAAAGCAGAAATACGAGTAGGAGTGGATATAGATGATGTTCTCTCAAAGGCACTAGACCAAGAAGTGTTATTACCACTTAAGGAAATTTTGGTGGTAGCTCCTCAACTTAAAGACAAATTTATTGAAGTCCTATGCAAGAAGTGTGTTCCAGTAGCAGAAATTAAACTTATACTATAGGACAACTCCTTAGAACTAGAAGAACAACTCAGTGAAGCACCTGTGTATATTGCAATTAACTTGCTTGAAATACCAGCTAAAGTTTGTAATGAATGCTTGGATCCAATGGGACAATATCTTCAGACTTGGCAAGTTAATGACGCAGTATTGCAGTACCTTGAAAAGTTGTCACCAGCAGAGCATGAATGTCAGGTGTTCACTATCTCATCAGAAGAGGTAAATGCAGCCAGAGACATGGCCATGCTCAGAGTAATACCAGCATTAATAAGTAAAGTGCATGAAGAGGAAGCCCTGTTGGATAGTGGGTCACAAATCATATCCATGTCTCATGAAGCAGCAAGCACATGTAGAATCACCTGGGATCCAGAGCTAACCATTAATATGCAAGATGTAAATGGGCAGATTACAAAAACATGTGGTCTAGCTAAGAATGTACCTTTTCATCTCCAAGTGCATGTAATGGAACAGGCACCTTACAGAGTCCTATTAGGCAGACCATTCAATGTGATCACAGAAAGTTGAATTGCAAACTCTACTGAGGGACATCAGTTTATTAGTATAACTGATCCTAATACTGGAGAGCATGTATCACTTTCAACCTATCCACAAGGATGTTTACCTTGTGTGCAAGAAGCAAATTTTTAGGTGACCTCAATGATTTTATGACAATACCAGAAGGAGAGGTACCTTGTATTATTGCATTAGATGAGAATAATAAACCCCACATTAGTGAAGTATTACCAACTAGTGTGCAAGAACTAAATAATGAAGAGATACAGATGCTGTACCTGCTGAAAAGCTTTGAAGGACAAGATATTCCAGAGAAGAGAACTTTCTTTGAGTTGTGAAACCAGCTAGAAGAAAATAAGTCACCAGTAGGCCAGGTACTATCTCTAGAAGTGCAAGATCATGAAAAGGATATAGTATCTTCTTTCATGGCAAATAAATATAAACCAGTAGTGCTTAAAGTACAACCAGTGCTAGGAGAATTACCAGATAAATTTTGAATAGTTAGAAATATTACTGGTGACCCTCTCAAGAATCTACCACAATTACCTGTTCATCCACTTGTACAACAGCCAAAGGGCAGATATATGCACAAGCACATGGAAAAGATGGACAAAATACATGGGGGAGATTTCTTATAGCCTGAAGAACAAAGGCTAGTGCACTGGTTGATAGCAGAACAGAACAAAGCATTTGCATGGAATGATATTAAGAGGGGGAAAATCAAAGAAGAATATTTTCCACCAGTAGATATTCCTACTGTACCTCACACTCTGTGGGTGGAGCAATCAATAAGGATCCCTCCAGCTATTTATGAAGAAGTGTGTAGAATTATTAAGAAGAAAATTGCAGCTGGGGTATATAAACTCTCCAATTCATCATATCATTCTAGATAGTTTTGTGTGCTTAAGAAAGATGTCAAAAGTCTCAGATTGGTTCAGTCTTGAGCCATTGAACAGAGTCACAATTGCACACTCAGGACTACCACCTGCAACAGAGGAGCTAGCTATGCACTTCACAGGAAGGGCCTGTAATGGTATTTTGGATTTGTATGTTGGATATGATGAGTGCATACTAGCAGAATTGTCACATGACCTCACAACATTCCAGACACCATTTGGTGCTATGTGATTAGTTACCTTACTAATGGGATGGATGAACTCAGTCCCTATTTTTTATGAAGATGTGACTTACATCCTTTGTGATGAAATATCTGAATATACATTACCATATATAGACAATGTCCCTATTTGAGGACCAGCTAGTAGATATGAGCATGAGGATAGAACATGTGAAGTTATCTCTGCAAACCCAGGAATTAGAAGGTTTGTATGAGAGCATCTCAATACTGTTAATCAAACCCTTGTGAGAATGAAACATACTGGAGGAACTTTCTCTGGACCAAAGACTACTATAATTGCAGATCAAATCACAATTGTAGAGTTTGATTGTTCATATAAAGGAAGATGTCCTACCACAGATACTATTGGCAAGATCTTATGTTGGGGAGCTTGCAAGAACCCTACTGATGTGCATGCATTCTTAGAGACAGCAGTACAATGTAGGAACCATATTCTTAACTTTGTCACTATTGCTGCACTGTTATACAACATATGTAAAAAAGATGTTGTATTTGATTGGGGACCAGAACAAATTGCAGCTCAGAATCAACTCAAGGAACTTATTAAAGAGTGTTTTCATACATGAAATCCTCAGTGTCCTTGTGATCAGCCAATTGTCTTAGCAGTAGACACCTCATGGAGAGTTGTGGGATACTATATGTATCAGCATGACAAGACAGAACCTAAAAAGATTTATTATATTAAGTTTAACTCAATAATAATGGATGAGAGACAACAACATTATTCTCAGCCCAAGCATGAGCTATGTGGACTAAGAATGGCATTAGAAGAAGAAACATATTTGTTACAAAGGTGTAGAAATTTGGTTGTAGAGACTGATGCTAAATACCTATCAGAAATATTGAACAATCCTGGTAAAATGCCTAATGCTACAATTAACTGTTGGGTTGATTACATCAGAACAAGCTTCCAATTTACCTTAATACATGAGAAGGGAAAGACATTCAGTCCCGATGGCCTCTCAAGAAGGAAGTGGTATCCAGGAGATTCCATTGAGAGAAGATTCAATGATGGATCTGAAGATGATGGAGAAGATCTCAAAGTCATTAAGGAGAATGCTGATGACAAAGATCCCTTACCTTTAGAAACCTTTCTTGATGAGATTGATAACCAAACAGGCTTCTTCCAAAGTATATTAAAGGATATGCCCAAGTTTCAATTAGAATTAGATGCCACAACTCATTTGTTCAAGTTAGAATAACAAGAACATCATTGAATTAGTGTGTGCACAGACTGTCCAAGAACTGTTTTACAGTTCTTAGAAGATGTAAAAGAACTAGAAACTAGCATGTGAAGTCATCAGAGTAAAGAAGAGGATGTACAATGTGATGGAGGTAGAAGATCCACTGACATTCTTGAACAAGAAAAGCATCTCAAGAAAATAAGAGAATAGTTAGCTACTAATCCTAAACTAACCAGTTACGAGAAACTAGATCCTGAAAAGGCAAAATTTCTTTGAGCTGCATCTCACTTCTGGCTCAACAATGATGGAAAAATGTATAAGTGTGGAGTAGCAGATAAACAACCTCAACTAGTGATAGAACCTGAACACCACATGTCAATCATGAAAGAATGTCATGATAGATTAGGCCATAGAGGAATTTATGCCACCACTCAAATAGTAAGCCATAGATTCTGGGGGCCTGGTCTTGAAATTGATATAGCATGGTATGTTTGGACCTGTCATCTATGTCAGATTAGACAGAAGAAAGTGCTCGAAATGCCACCAGTAGTAATGCACACTCCATCATTATTCCAAGTCCTACATGTAGATACAGTACATATTTTACCACTATCAAATGGGTGCAGTTACGTTGTGCATGGAAGGTGCAGTTTATCTTCATGGATGGAAGCATGCACACTCAGAAAAGAGAACATGCAAACTATAGGAGAATGGCTTTTCGAAGATATTGTGTGCAGATGGGGTTCACTTGTTAAAATAGTCACAGATAACAGTGGACCATTCAAGAAAGCAGTAGCCTGGCTTGAAGAGAAGTATGGAATTAAAGGAGTAGCTATCTCCCCATATAACTCTCAAGCGAACAGGGCAGTTGAACAACCTCACTAGGACCTTAGACAAATTTTATACAAGGCCACAGGGGGAGATGTCAAGAAATGGTTCTGGAACTTACATCATGTTATGTGGGCTGACAGAATTACAGTACAAAAGGGTACAGGGTGTTCCCCTTATTCTCTTGTAACAGGAGCTCATCCTACAATCCCTCTTGACATTATTGAAACTACCTGGCTAGTAAAATATCCAGATAGATTTATTTCAACAGCTGAACTAGTTGGACTAAGAGCACAAGCACTTGCTAAGCATGCTGCACATGTAGAAGAAATGCACGCACACATCAGCACAGAGAAAATACAGCGGACTATACACCTAGAAGAAGAAATAAAGCATAAGATAATGTCTAATGAAGTGAAACCAGGAGATCTTGTCTTGGTCAAAAGTTTGTCTATTGAGAAGTCTGTAGATAGAAAGATGAAGTCTAGGTACCTTGGACCAATGGTAGTCATACAACAGTATCAAGAGGGAGCATTCCTATTAGCAGAGCTTGATGGATCAATTTGGATCAATAAGGTTGCAGGCTTCAGAGTAGTACCATATCTGGTGCACACACAAATTAAATTCAGTGCATATGTCCAGAAGGCATTAGATGCAACACCTGAATGGTTAGAAAGGCAGCACGACACAGATGAGAGCTCACCTGGACACTCAATTGAAGACTTAGAAGAGATTCACACAGTTGAGGCATCAAAGGATTCAGATTAAAAACAAAATACTACACAAACTAAGTAGTGCCAGAAAACTATCTATACCCTTTATACTTGACTAAGAATGAATGAATATGAGAGCATGAAGCTAGTTGAGCAGTTTAGGATCATATATGTGGGTGATACAGTCATGAATAGCTGCAGCAGTGCGGTAATGATGGACATGGAGCTCCATATCATGGCTGGCCTCTACCAAGTTAGTAGTTGCAGTGGCATAGACAAACTGAAGGACCTCATGAGGCAAAGAACACAGAACAGAGTCCTGCACTTCCAATGCCTTCACATAAAGCCCACCAGTAGTAGCCTGAATTTGCTTGGCTAATATTCAGACCATCAGAACAAGAACAATCAGATATAAATTAGAGTCACATACCATCTTCTCCCAGCATCATAGAAAACATGGTAGCTTTGAAGGGAGTAGTAGACAACTACACAGCAAGTCAGTAAGCCTTACTCAAAATCTCCATGTTAGGAACACAGGCATAAGGGATACCTACAGTGCTAGCACATGCTCCAGCCTGTAAGACCTTTGAGAGGCAGATCAGTCAGAGAACATCCTTGTGATGTCAAATTTAGTAAACCCACATCATTCAGAGAGAGCTCACTATAACAATGAAATAAAAGAGGAGATATCTGAGAAGAGCCCTCTGCATTATCATGTTCAGGAAGAAAGGGAGCATCAAAGTCATTGGTGACAGCCTGGAATTGAGGAGCTCCCTCATCATCAATTTGCATTGCCTGCACACAATAGAAATAAGAACAAAATTAGAGAAAATAATCGATTCTAGGACTGACTAGGACTTACCATTTGAGGTGAGACAACATGCTCAGTAGACTTCCCAGCATGAGGTGTGATGACCTGAACTTCAACTTCAGAGTCAGAGCTCTCCACAGTTTTGGGAGACACTACAGCTTTAGCACAGCAATGCTGGGAAGGGATGAGGTGTCAGTCAAGAATATATTAAGACAAGAAAATAGAAAAAGATGTTGCCTTCTTTGCAGGAGGAGCAGCAGATTTAGCAGAAGACTGGTCTTGGTCACCAGCAGCATTGTTATTAGCCTTAGCCTTGACACAACCATGTTGTGCAATAATTTGATGAAGTTGAGTATAGATTGAAGACATGACATAGTCCTTGTCTGCCTCATTCTGGAAAAACTGGAAGGTTTTGCACACATGCATAACTAACTTGAGATGCTCAGGTTTGTTGAACACAGCAGCATCAGAGGTCAAACAAGCAAGGAAGGTCTCCTAAAAATAATATAAAGATGCAGCATAGTCAGAGATATCTTCACAATGCAGAGAGTAACAATACATACAGCTGGCTCTATGACAGCCTTGAGAGCCTTAAGGACAGAGGCCATGTTGGACTCTTTGTGACCAAGATGCTCCAGATAATGATAGAAAGTACTAATGGCATTGTTGAGAGTGGTGTAAGCTTGAGCAGTAGCATTGGTCATAGTGTGAGAAACAATAGAGGCAGAGATAGAAGAATCTAGTTTGAGAGATCACTGGAGACATTCATAAAACTGGTGAGGATAAATGGACATAACATAGTTTATATACCCTCAACCTCAGCTAGACATGCCACATGACCATCTAGGATGCATAACTGAGCCCTACTCAGGAATAAAAACAGGTTTGCATGACCTCACAGACTAGACAGAAGTAATATATGCATGAGCAAGAATTTAATTCAGGGAGGGAAAACTAATAATTTTTATTTGAAAAAGTATGGCAGAAAGACCTCTAGCTGGCACAGGTTCAAAGAAAAATTTGTGAGTTTGCTCCACTAGGCTAGAACAGAGAGATGACACTGTCACTAAAGCTCATGCCATAAGCAAGTGATCTTTAGTGAGGGGGAGAGTATATCCAAAATTATGGGAAAACTAAGGGAAATATCTCCAAAAAGTAAAGACAAGACACCTTAGCTCAGCAACAATATTTTTCGTGAAATTATTGCTCCACCTTTTAGATTGTGAAGCTTATGGTATTACAGCTTAAGATTGCTTGCTGCATCACTCAGAGTCATGCCAAGAAATAACAAGTCACATTTCAGAAAACACAAGTACATGGCTAGGTTACATGAGTTAGAAAAATGATGACATAAAAGACACAATCCCTCTCTCATCTAGAGGGCTAACTACATGTACCTAAGAAGTCCAAGAATAAAAGAGAAATGAAAATACAATGAAAGGCATCCAAGAAAAGTTGATGAGACTAGAAGAATAGAATAATAGAGTCAGGATACAAAAATAAAGAAAGAGACAGAGAGACTTACCACAAGCACTCAGTTGTTCTGCTTCCTCTTCCTGCCAGTAGAGCCACATGGCCTGATCAGGTTCATTGCATTAATGGGTGGAGCTGAAGGAGGGACATTGATGATGGTGGAAGGAATGTTGATAGTGAGAGGAGGGTCTTCAGGGATAGCCTGCATGCTAGATGTATGATGACAGTTAGATTGATGAGACAATTGACAAGATGGCTGAGTTGAGGGACCAGGGGAAGGCACATGCAAAGTGACAGCAGTGCTGCAAGAAGAGGCACCAGTCTTCATGGGAGTAGCAGGAGTGGACACCTCAAGGTCCTTCAGAACATTTATGATGGAGGCTCCAGTAGCCTCCTTGCAAGCTGGCCAGGTCTCAGGGGCAGGAAGCTTGGGCCAGTCTTCTTCAGGAAGTCCATGAAGTTGCTTGATGACATGAAGGACATGCTCAATTGACTCAAAGGTGTGTATGAAGCTATCAGCAGCTCCATTAGCATAGTGTTCGAGAAGGTCTTCACATGCATTGAAAACCTCATTGACATCATTTGTTGTCATGGCAAGGCCAGATTGTTGCCAATAGGAGGGATCTGTCCCATGGTAGGACTTGGCACAAAGAAGGTCTTGTGCAAACTTGACCATCTAGCCAAGAAAACCAGAAATGGCAAGTTCATAAGACACTTGAGCAGCAATGACCTGCAACCAAGCAATAGAAGCTTGTTGGAGGCATGCACTCATATCTTTAGAAAGAGAAAGAAGAAAAATATCAGAAATAATATCTAAATAATAAAAGAACTACTCACAAGTGCAGCTGGAGACAGAGGCTATGTGAATCAGTTCTGCAAGAGACTGTTGAACAAAGGGGTGAACATGATGGTTGCAGAATGGGGTCTTCCCCAAAGTGCACTGATTGCATTTGACCAGCTTTGCCTAGTTTTCCAGTTCTAAAGCAATCTCTCCAGAGGACAGAGTCTAGATGAATTGATCAGGAGCCATCCCCAGATGACACTCCTTGAAGCCACAAAGGCAATTCAAGCATTCAAGTGTCACAGGGATATTGTCCTAGGCAGACTTAGAAAAAGATTAAATATTAGAGAGAAATAAGACATACCTCTGGAATGGGCAATGCAAAGACCTGCTTAGCAGCAGTGAAAAGCATGCCCTGAGATAGAGATGCAGCTGTGCTGACCTCAGCAGCTTGAGAGTCTGAAAGGCAGAAGACAAGTAAGAAATTAAAGTGGGTTGACAGTTTCCCAATAACTTACATGGTTCTTTGATGTTGTGCATGGCCTGACCTTGGGACTTAGCACATTTGGTGGGACCTTCTTTACATGCAGACTTTGCTGGAGGGGCCTCAGCAGACAGAGAAAGTTGACATTTATACAAGCTCAGGGTACCAAATGTGGTAACATCAGCATCCAATTTAGGTGATGGCACATAGTTGAAATCATTTGGGTTATCATGAATCAGAGTGACCTGATGACCCTTCCCCTTTGAGGTAGAAACAACAGAGGTTAGTTTAAATGGTTGCATGCAGCCAGGGAAAGCCTAACTGGTCTCTGTAGAGATAGAATGTGCACATTGTCAGAAATACAATTGAGCAGAATACAGAAGAAAGGGCATATGCACTTGGATCATACATAGTAGCAAAAGAAAGCTTAGGAGGAGGGAGCATATCCCTAGAAACAAATGGAGCACCTCCAGCAGGAGGTAGATTCTGAGACATTGATGGCACATGGCCACTCATACATAGTTGGTCAGAGGAGATTGACTGTCAAAGGGGTGTCATGCC
Source organism: Leucoagaricus sp. SymC.cos (assembly GCA_001563735.1). Classification (NCBI taxonomy): domain Eukaryota; kingdom Fungi; phylum Basidiomycota; class Agaricomycetes; order Agaricales; family Agaricaceae; genus Leucoagaricus; species Leucoagaricus sp. SymC.cos. Next base: position 140,436 of record KQ962349.1, on the reverse strand, counting down.
TGGCAGATTTTGAACTGAAAATGCAGGAGAGGTTCCAGACAATGGGGAGGGCTGGCCACTAGAAGATGTGCACTGAGGTATATCCAATGAGAGCAATGACTGTGAGAAGGCTAGTGAAGTTGGAAGGCCTAAAAATGTCAGAACAATAAAATTAAGAAAAGAAATAAAATAGAAAAATAATACCCACTTAGCATGATGTTAGCCCATGGGGAGCCAGCAGGAGATGACAGTTGGAGGGAGGCCATCTGCCTCTGCAGGTCTTGCATCTGGATGTTCAGATGCATACAGTCAAGCAGGTGAGGGTCAGAAGTGTGCAAAAGCTTAAGTAACTCTGTGTCAGAAGCATTCTGAGAAGCAGATGGGGGCTGAGAATGATCCATGTGTTGAAGAGAAGTTGGGGATGGTCAGAAGGGTACCAGGAAGGCCTCACTTTATAGAACAGAGAGTGGTTATGCTTGTGCAGCTTCTGATCAATGTGCATTGATGCTTCTCAACAAAAGTGGAAGTTCATCTTCCATCAGCGCAAGCTGATTCCCAAGCATCACTTCTTCAGTAGCAGAAATCAGTAATCAGAAGAACAAACTCTGATACTGTGAGAATAATTTATTCTTTAACTACTACAGCAGGTCAGCACAAGAACTCATGTTGCAATAACAAGAAGTTCAGAAGCAGACTGTGAGAAGTTAGAATAATAATTAAAGTTTAAGAAGTTGATCTCATCACTTCTTAAGGGAAGTCTGGCATCTAAGAAGTTAGAAGCCAGGCTAGATTGATCAGATAAGAGATAAGCTATGGGAATTAAACTTTGGGCATGAGGTGCCACAAGGCAAAGAAGCACCTACCTTGTTGGTGATACTCCAGGTGCAAGGTAGGTAAGAGACTCCTCAAGGCATAGGGTTACTTGATCCATGTAGGAAGCCTCATGCATAGACACTTGCTCAGGGTAGCAGAAGAGAGATCAAAGGCAAACTCAAAAAAGAGAATTATGACTCATCTAGAAACAAGACACTTCTATAGGCAGAGTGATTAATGACATCATTCAGCAGAAGAGTACAGTGGGTCAATAACCACACAGCAATCACTGAGTGTTATAGCAGAGAGACTAAGGATAGTTGTTTATAGTGAGGGGGAGATGTTACAGTGAATTTTCAATTAGCCTTAAAAGGCATAACTACAGTGTAAAGTAACACTGTATGCTGGACAACAGTAATATTCAATGATCCTTCTAAGTAATACAGACCACGTAGCACCAGTGTGCACACTTTGCAAAGCAATTGTATCTCTTAGAAGTCCATGCATGCACAGTGTTAACAATTTTGAGAACACATATACAATAAAACTGAATATGTATCTTGAACCAATGATCACAGATAGTGGCAGCTATGGAATGGCATTGAGACTTAGCAGCAGCAGTCAGGATGTGAATCCTATGACCAGTCATGAGTCCTGGGCCTCTAACTTGGGCTAACAATCTGGTCTCTATATGACTGTGAGAAGTTCTTTACTATTTGTGCACACACACTGCTGTAGAATGATCTGACAAACCCAGAACAATATATTGTTTTTGATTGCTGAGCTTTGTGAAGCATATCTTGACAAACCCAAGATTAGCAGAGCTCCCTAGATGACTTGCCAGATCTACTAGAATCAAATTCAGCTATTGCAGCAAGCTAATCATAGAATTAATAACAGAACTATGTCATATGGGCATGTGCTCATGTTTTTCTGTCATATTCTGATTGGACAGTTCTTAAAATAACACTTGTTTGATGTTTCAAGTTGTTACAAATCATATTATAATGTTGTCATAACTTTGTATTTATTTTAACTCACTCTCAGATATATAAACCACCTATTAGGACATATGTTGAGCAAGAAACCCACTTATTACAGCTGTGCTCCAAGGATTGTGTATAAAACAATTATCTAAAGCATGTGCTTAAAAGTATATTGAAGTTTCTTCAGTCAGAGCACCAGTAGTAGAGAAATATAAGCCAGAACTATATTGTATAAAC
>KQ962349.1:96127-132069 GCA_001563735.1 Leucoagaricus sp. SymC.cos | reverse complement strand
GTCCTGGCTTAGTAGGCCAGGGTACTGTTACAAGGTATCCTAGAGGCCAAAGACGACTACATAAGAACAATACAGCTAGAGAGTCCCAATGTCCATCACAATCAACCTGATCAGACACCCCCCTTCACATGAGGGCCTAGTCAATATTTTGGTTTCAGTGGCGATGGCCAAGCATGTGCCTACCCTTGCACTCAGCCTCCGCTGTCTTCTAAGAAATTTCCTGGAATGCCTCCTGCATGTCCAAGGGGGCCGACTTTTCAGCCAACCATGCCTGGTCAAAGTGGTGGTGCCAAAATGGGCATCGTCAGTCAGAAGCACTGTGCTCCCCCTTGCAGTTCACACAACCTGTGGCATGTGGGCATGAGGCTCCTGCAGGGGTTGGTTTCTGGGGCAGCTTTACAGAGGGGCTACCCCTGCAGCAGGAAGCATGATCACGATGGCTGGCCTCAGTATGAGGACCAGCACATTGGGGGCATTGGGGGGCCTGAGAATGACAGGCACAAGTCGAATGTCCCTAGTGCCAGCAATGCTGACACAAAGGAATGCCAGAGTGGAAGTGGGCTGTATGTATGAAGCATAAGGCCAGGCCAAATTGGAAGGAAGAACTAATCAGGCACTTGGCTGTAGCGCCTGACTGGGAATCAAGCACATTGAACTACACAGTGGCAGTGTCGGTGCATCAGGAGTTGTGCATAACCCAAGGGCTATTTGCAAGCGTGAAGAGGCTAGCTATGTGGGACCTCCCCATGACTGCCTGAATATCATTAGCAGTGATCTGTAGGCCATCTACCTTGAAAAAGGGAACATCCACAACCTTAAGATAAGATTGTGAATGTGGAAGGGCTGCCTCAACCCCACCCTCAGCGAGGGAGAGGAGGTGAGTGACACCAGCCTTCACCAGGTCTATTTCACCCTGGGAAGCAACACGAGACATAAGGAGGGAAATCCCCCCATATGCAAAATGGCAGGAGTCGACCCAAAGGTCACTCTTACCAAGAGAACAGTTTGCAGTGCCCACCAGAGCTGGGAACTGTGAGGAGGAGGGGAGGGGGTCTATCTTGATGAGGACCTGCTGCCGGGAAGGACCAGGAACAGTTGATTTAATCTTCCACTTAGGAGCAGTGGGTGGGACAGAAGCTTGATGCATTGCAATGATGCGATCAGAGGGGAGATCAGGGACCGTCTTGGCCAAATTGACCAAAGACATCATGTTGCAGACAGTGTCAGCATAGCTATGCTTAACACTGGAGGGGGGAGGGGGATGCTTGGCAGACTGAGTGGGCTGGGGAGGGGGAGCAGGCTTGGCAGCCAGAGAAGGACAGGCAGTGGCCCTGGAAGGAGGGCCACATGCTGGGACAGAGGAAGAAGGAGCAGCTGAGTCAGCCATTCCATGGATTGGGGGAGGACGCTGCAGGGCGTTATGGGGAAGCATGCCACGCAAGGCCGAAGCCAAGGTGGGTGCATTGGGAGAGTCATTGAAGGGCAAGACGTGCCCTTGAGCAGCGAATACATGCCCTGCCATTATCTTGCTCCTGTCATCAGGATCTTTGACTTGAGAGCAGCACATATTGAGTGTGACCTTCTCTCTGATGTGGATGACAGTACTCTCATCACCTAGGCTTGGGACCTGGCTAACAACCTTGTGCACCTCAAGCAGGTATATGGGTTTATATTTGATCTGTTTGTGGCATTCAGGCTCATGCTTGAGCACAATAAGTCTGAACTCTTTTATTTTTCATATTGAAAGAGAGATAACAATCTCTCTCTTGATCTGGGGTATGTCTCTATACTGGAGAGACACCTCTGCACCCCAAGCCCTTTTGGTGGTACTTGGAGTTTTACTTTGATCAGCAGCTCTCATTTTGGGAGCATGTCTGATATTATTCTACTAAAGCTATCTCTACAGTTCATGCCATGGGAATGCTGGGTAACTCTTTGTATAGTCTGTCCCCCCAGCAGAAGCACTTGCTTTACAGGTCATGTGTGGTCTCTATAGCCACATATGGCTTTTGTCTGTGGTGTCATAGGCTTCATCCTTATAAGGCCCATCTCACCACTCTTAACAAGATACAGCATCATGCTACTATATAGATTATGGGTGCCTTCTGCACCTCTCCTTCTGGTGGGGTTGAGGCCTTGGCTGGCCTGATCTCTATCCATCTTTATCTTAGGAAGTTGAGAGCCTAGTCTGCCTACCAGGTTGTCATTCTGTCTCTTATGCATGTCCTCAGGAGTTTCCTGGGAATGAGGTCTTATCCTGGTACTAATCTCTATAGATACCACTTTATGAGACTGGGCTGCTTGATTGAGAAGGTCCACTCTGCTGTTGTGGATATACTATTATATCTGAGTATTCCTGTCTCTCTAGAGACCTTCTTTTTTTTTTTTTTAAAACTCAAAAATTTATTAGATGGTGCATGATAGCAGTCTGTCCCTGGGTTAGTAGCCCAGGATACTGTTACAGGGGAAAGCCAAAGATGACTACATAAGAGACAAAACAGCTAGTAAATCCCAAACATCCATCACAGTCAGCTAGATCAAATGCCCCCCTCCTCCAAAGACCATGAGGGCCTGTGTTGATATTTCAGTTTCAGCAGTAATGGCCAAGTGCATGCCTACCCTTGCACTCAGCCTCTGCTGTCTTCTGGGAGATCTCCTGGATTGCCTCCTGCAAGTCTAAAGGGGCCAACTTTTCAGCTAGCCACCTCTGGTTGAAGTGATAATGCCAGAATGGGCATCATCAGTTAGAAGCACTGTGGTCACCTTTACAGTTCACACAGCATACAGCATGCAGGCATGGGGCTCCCATGGGGGTCAGTTCCTGGGGTGGCTTCACAGAGGGGTTACCCCTGCAGCAGGAAGCATGATCACAGTGGCTGGCCTCAGTATGAGGACCAGCACACTGGGGGCAATGAGGGGCCTGAGATCAACAGGTGTGAGTCAAATATCCCCAGCACCAGCAATGCTGGCACAAAGGGATGCCAGAGTGAGAGCAGGCCATATGCACAAAGCATGAGGCCAGGCTGAATTGGAATGATAAACCAATCAAGTGCTTGGCAGTAGTGCTGGACTGGGAGTCGAGAACATCAAACCACATGGTGACAGTGTCAGCATGTCAGGAATTGCATATAACCTGAGGGCTATTTGCAAGAGTAAAAAGACTAGCCATGTGAGACCTTCCCATGACTGCCCAAACATCAGAGACAGTGATCTGCTGACTATCCAACCCTTCTTTCCCATGCACCACTACCTTCGCTCTGGGGTGCCCCCTTCCTTGCAGCCTTGCTGCCCTCTTGGGTCACTTGCAGACTGCTATTCTCATCACTTTAGGGTTCATGACATTTATTCTTTACCGAGGCTGGGACGTTGTTACGTCTCTCCTGCTCTTTCATTGTCGAGTTGAGTGCACTTTGGCTGTACTCCTCCACCTTTCTCCATGCCTTCTTGGGCCTTGCCTGGGTTGGCATCCCCTCTCTCCTGGCCTGGCCTTTTGGCCCCCTTCTGCTTTGGCAGTTGGGTCAGGCCTCTTCACTGGTCTGGGTATGTCTGTACTGTGCTTGGGCCATGTGCATCCCCCAGTCACCCTCATAGCCCCCCATTTCCAAACCCACGGTTTTGCTGAATAAGAAGCTGCTATTTTGGTTGAGTGCTCTTTTGCGCTTGACTCATCTTCCTCCTCTCAGGCCAGTTTCCCACTGGTCCCTCTCGGCTCTGGTGCCACCTACCACTGGGGTCCTCTTCTTTCCAGGGCATTGAGTTGAGTTCACTCCTCCATCCCTCCCCTCTTCCTGGCATGCTGGTCTTTGTTGCTGGCTGCCAACATCCCAGGTCCTTATAGGGGTAACCTCTCTGCATTGCCTTCCCAGGGCCTGATCCTCACAGGAGCCCTATGCCTGCATACGGCGCACTATGCTAGTTCACGGTGTTATCACTTATTATCCCCTCTGGGTGTCGCCACCAAGGTGGTTGGCACTTCAGATATCTCTTAGAAGACATCAGCAGTTGAGCACATGGGCAGGCACTTGCTTGGCCATTTCTGACGAAACCGAAATATTGACAAGGCCCCTGTTTTGAGGGGGGCATTAGATGGTCACTGGTCTCGGTGGACGATTTGGACCTTTGCTGTACTGTACCTTATTTAGTCAATTCCAGCCCTTCCTTGTAACAGTAGCTGGGCTTACAAGCCTGGAACTGGACTGCTACTGTGCACTGGTATATAAATTTTTGAGTTAAAAAAAAAAAAAAAAAGACCTGCTGGCTATCTGCCTTGAGGAAAGGAACATCCACAACCTTAAGGTAGGATCGTGAATGCAGAAGAGCAGCCTCAACTCCACTCTTAGTGAGGGAGAGGAGGCAAGAGACACCAGCCTTCACCAGGTCTATTTCACCCTGGGAAGCAATGTGAGAAGTGAGGAGGGAGATTCCCCCATATGCAAAGTGGCACGAGTTGACCCAAAGGTCACTCTTACTGAGAAAACAATTGGCAGCACCCACCAGAGCTGGAAACTGCAAGGAGAAGGGGAGAGGGTTGATCTTGACAAGGACCTGCCACCAGAAGAGACCAGGGACAGTAGACTTGATCTTCTGCTTAGGAGCAGCAGGCAGGACAGAGGCCTGATGCATTGTGATAATGTGATCAGAAGGGAGGTCAGGAATGATCTTGGCCAGATTGACCAAAAACATCACATTGTGAACAGTGTCAGCATAACTATGCTTAACACTGGAGGGGGGAGGGGGACACTTGGTAGACTGAGCAGGCCAGGGGTGAGGAGCAGGCTTGGGAGCCAGAAGAGGACAGGCAGTGGCCTCAGAAGGAGGACTACACACTGGAACAGAGGAGGGGGGAGCAGCTAAATTAGCCATTCCATGGATTGGAGGAGGACGCTGTGGGGCATCACAAGAAAGCATGTCATGCAAGGCCAAAACCAAGGTGGGCACATTGGGAGAATCATCAAAGGGCAAGACATGCTCTTGAGCAGCAAATATATGCCCCGCTGTAATGGACAGAGCATGCACAAAGTGCATAAGATCCCATGGGTCAGACCAAGGCTTGCCAGCCAGGGCTGTGAGTGAGTTGTTGAGAGAGGTGACCCTATCCACCAAACCAGTGGAAGGGCCAGCAGACAGCCAGGAGACAGCAGCTAAAGGGCAGAGACAAGGAGCAAAAGCACTCACTTCTGGAGAGAGACCACCAGTAACCAGGGAAGGAGAGACTGGGGGAGCAGGAGTGGATGGGCATGATGCAGAAGGTGCTAGGCAGGTGGGAGAGGGCATGAGCTCAGCAACAAATAAGCTACGCTTCTTCTTGCCTTTGCTCTTATGAGGGACAGGTGTGACCAGATTGGGTGGTCCAGCAGGGAGGACTGATGCGCAAGGAGTAGAAGGGCCTACCATTTTGGCATCACCTCCCTGCGATGGAGTGGAGCTTAACATCTCAGCCTCTGACTCAACTTCGACATCCTCATCCCAAGGATGACTCTTTAAACTGTGTATATACACAGACTTATCATCAGACATAGCGAATATGCAAGCACAACCAAAACTGAGGTGATGGTGGTATATGGAAAAGAAGGGATGTCTCTGGAGACCTTCAATACTGATGCCTCAGAGGCTCATCCTGGGAGTCAGTTATTGAACTGGTTTGGCAGTCATGTCAGGATGGTGGAGTTCAACTCTAAGAAGGAGGACATCAACATCTGTCATGTTCTTGATGGAGAACTTGATAGGGCTATCATCCTTGATAACTGCATTGTTGTTGCCACAGATGCATCTATAGGCAGAGACAAGGCATTTTAGACAGTCTTGGCAGCCTGGGTTTAGTCTGGCAGGGTGCTGGTTAGGTAGTCTCACCAGGCTGCTGGTAGAGTTACTACTCTGGATGCAGAGCTCTATGCCATCTGGATGGATGTGTTCACTATGTGTGTGCAGAAGGGCACCCATAATGTTATTTTGTTCACTGACCACTCAGTCTCAGCTCAGCAGGCAGTGGACCTATCTGTCAGCAGTAGGTAGGCTCAGGCTCTGCTGGTCTATCATTATCTTGTAGAGTAGCTTGGAGATGATCTCTCATACACCTTTGCCTTTGTATAGGTTCACTCCTCTTTGGAGTGGCCATTGCATCATGTAGTCCATTGCTATGCAATAAACCTCTCTTATAAAGTGCCTGTGGGGGATTGTCCCTTCATGACCCTTAATTATCTTCATAAGGCTGAGGCTCAGGCCTGTCATGATTCATGGACACAGGAGTTCATGAATTCAAGCTCCTCCAGGAGAGATTTTCTGCATCTCAAGTTTGGAAGCAGGTATATGACTCCTATCTACCTCTTTAGGGGTACATGGCTTTTGTATTTGCATGATTCCCTGCTGTGTGCTAGGGTTTGCCATGTGGTTCTTAATCATGCTCCTATTAGAAATTCTAGAGTTCACTTTAAGATCTCTGCTGATAGTTCTTGCTCTTGTGGGACTGCTTGTCAGTCTTGTGAGCACACCTTGACTGATTGTTCCAACTTCAGCACTCCAAGGCATTTTTCTAAGTGCTGGAAGACACTGGTCAACTTCTGTAAGGAAAACCCTAGGGCTTTCTCCAATCACCTCTCTTTTTCTTTTTTTAAAAAAAAATCATAAATTTATAGCACAGTGTGTGATAGCAGTCTGCACCCAGACCAAAGTCCAGGATACTGTTACAGATGTTGGTAATCAAAAGTAGCTAAATCAAAATCATACAGGTCAAAGAAAAAGAAAGTCTGACACTATAATCATCATCCAGTGTTACTCCCCTCTGTCAAGATAAATGAGAGATCTGCTGATATTTCAGTTTCAGCAGTGTTGATTGAGTGCTTGCCTACTCTTGTGCTCCTCTCCTGCTGTCTTCTGAGAGATTGCACTGAGTGCTTCCTGCCAATCAGAGATGGTGACCTTTTGGGCCAACCATCTCTGATTAAAGTAGCAATGCCAGTATGGGCATCATCAGTCACTCATGCTGTGATCCCCTTGACAGTTCACACAGTGGGTGGCATGAGAGCATAGAGCTCCCTCTTTCAATCATCTCTCTGAAAGATAACAATAGTGTAGTCATCTTTCAGCAGTTGCTGGGTTCTTTGGAGGTCTCCACTGTGGGCCCTGGTCTTGAGTGAAGCAGTCTACTAGTGGCACACTGTGGTACTGATATAGGGTGATGGTTCCTAGGAGAATCTTGTGCAGTGAGGCTAGTTTGAGGAGATGCCCTGCTCTTGGTCTGTTCTTTTCTTTCACTTGAGAAAATGGGAGACTGGATGATATTCCTCAAGTTGGTGCTGTGAAGGGCTCATGTAAGCTGTGAAGTGAGAGGCCTTAGTCCTTGGAGGCTTCTGGGAGGTCTGACATTGGCTGCTGATGGGAGCTGTGCTAGTTTTGTCTGATCCCCACTATTTATTGGGGACTGCATTGGGGGAAAGGCCACTGCCTGTTCCTCATCTGCCTTTGGGTGTAGGAGAGACCTATAGTATAGTGTAGGCTATCAGGACTCAGCTGAGCTATAGGGAAATTTATTTTCTTTGTAGGGTAACTGTAGGTATATATATGTGTATTTATGAGCAGACTGCTATTGCACACTGCTATCTAAATTTTTGACATCAAAAAAAAAAAAGAATAGTAAAGCTAGATATGCTAGCTCATAAACTATGAGTACAATATCCAAATGGTTGTTAAAGCACAGAAGTTCCACAGTGTTCTCATAGTTCATGTATAGAAGTTTCTGAGTCTCTGCAAGAAGATAAGGGAAAAATATAGCTGAGATAATGTAGAATAGAACTGGGTTGCTTATAAAGTAACAAAGAATACCCATAGCAAGATAGTGTTTATAAAAAATTTTCCACTGTGTAATACAGTGGCCTTCATTAAAAATAAATGCCAGAATTTACTGCATAAATGCTAATTTCTTCCAGAGTTCTCATAACTCAATACTAGTCATCAAAATTCCAGAATTGATCACAACAATGCTATTTTCCCCATTCTCAATGGCCTGGTATTCATTCATCAGTGTTTAAATATCTGAGAGTACATAAATATTCATCTTGAACATCCAAGGATTTGTATTATCAGCTGAGACTGCTATTATTGAGATCCCAACATCAAGAAGTTCATTGACATTTTGTTTTGCCAGCACATTCAGTGGACTTATGACAAAGAGCATTTTCTTGAGTTTGTCTTCCTTAGCTATCATGAGAGGAATTCAGAATGAGAGTGTCTTTCCAAATCCTGTTGATGTATAGGTAATAACATCTTTTTCAGCATAGATATGTACTCTGAGCAGTGTCAATCTGAAAGTAGCACACCCATTTATTGAACTTTCATTGAACAAAGTCTCTTATCCTTTTGACAGTTCATAGAGCCTTTGATGCTTTTGGGTTGCAAGCACATAGAGAGGGAGACAGGAAGTATGATAGCTAAATATAGATTTATTCATCATCTATCAACTACAGTGAGTGTTGGCAGCACTGTCACATACATGGAGAGAAAGTGAGATAAGTGGTCAGTGATGGCTGCTTGATCTTTGCCACCAGGTACTTGCTGCACAAGTAAAACTTTTGTTGTTTGGTTCTATTTTACTATAAACACATGCTTGCAGAGCATCTAGAAAGGAGACTGCTTCAGATCCAATTTCAGACAATGACCCTCTCTTATAACACTATTAATAAAATTGGAAATTATAAGATGCTGGTGTTCAAAGACATTGAGGACAGTGTGGAGGGAACTTGGGGTGGTCATTATGGGTTAAAGAGGTGTCTGAAGCATTTAAAGCACTCTCCTATTATTTCATCATCATATACTTTGCTAAAATATTACTGGGCATCAAATCTGCTTTGTTGGGCCATGAGTACCCCAGTTTAGTGGCATAATATGCTGTTTACTCAGTTTGGCATAGACATACCTTTGCTGTACTTGTCAAAATCCAATGATAAATTGATAGAGAGGTGATGGCCTATAATAGGCATAGATTTTATTGATGGCCAAGGGACAGGGAGGAATAGTACACATAGACAAACTAACTAGTGTGCCAGTTGTCAGAATGCATTAAGTTGTTCAAGTTTCACTGAAACTTCAGAACAATAATTATATAAGTAAAAAGCATCCCAGAGACAAGGAGTCTAGAGTTTGATATGATCACATCATATTCCCCCTTTTCAATGATCCAGATATAGGTTAATCAAAGAAATAATCTGAGATCAATTAGTGACCTACCCAAAGCTGATCAGAAGAGCAGGTCTCTCCAATAACATGGCAGACAAATAGCTGTCAAGTCATGATCAGAGTAATGCTATCATGTGATGCAATAGTCAGCTGCTAAGTTGCTTGACATGGCTTATCACATATCTGTCACACAGCCCACATTTACATTTACTCAAAGCAGTGTGCTTGTTTTTATTGTCCTGCTACATTATCTTGTGCATGTGTTACCTGCAACTCTCATGTAGTGTTCTATATATCATGGCTTTCTATGCCCCAAAGTTGAATATATATTCTTTATCTCATTGATTAACAGAGTTCTAAGCCTAAAGTTAGTTATTGTACTGTCTGAGATAGCCAGCAGACTCACCTGATCTTTCTGTAGATGTCTGGTGTAGTGTTAAGTTCTGAGCAGAATAGAGAGGGGTTCAGTGGGAGAAAGTCAGAAATTATTAGAGGTAATCAACACAGAAGGCAGAAGCAGAAACAGAGGTGCAAGATTGATAATAGTGGAAGAAATCAGGAATAGACCTTGGCTTCAGCTTATTGTTGAAATTTGGTTTCTATATTTGGACAATCGTGAAATGTCCACGACATAAGCAGCAATACACAACACGATGACACATTTCACCATCACACTCATTGTTTAATAATCCTCTATTGTTCTCTGTGGTAGATGCAAAAACCTATAAATACTGTAGATAATTCTCTGTATTCCTCGTCCTTTTGCCTCCCAATACACTCTCCTCTCCCAATTACACCAGTCCCTTCAACACTTATGTGCTGTGCTATTCCACTGCTGGTGGTCCAATTTAGGAATATGAGAGATTAGAACTTAGAAAGAATTGAGAGGACAAATAGTTTAAAGTCAGAATAATCAGAAATGTTGAACCAAGTTGATTATCAGACTTGAGAGTACATGACAGTGATCTGCTACTTATATACTTATGGAAAACATTGGAAAGTAATAAACAAGAAGATACAGTAAACAGAAAAACTACACAATGTGATAGACATGTGATGGTGACAACAGAGAGATAATGAAGTTACATGACATAGAATGAAAGTGAGCATGTAGAGGGAAATGGGTGATAACATATGGAGTATAAATGAAATCATAAATGGCAGATGTAGTATAAAAGGAAACATGAAAGTAAGCAGAAAACATTGATATTGAGCAAAAACAGATAGAAAGAAATAATAACTAATAATTGACATAAATAAGAAGTGAGCAGAATTGAAAGAGAGATAATTGGAAATGTGCAGAAGTATATGAGAATATTTGGAATGAAGATATAAAGTAGAATATTGCATAATAAAAAAAAATATAGTAAGTAGTTGGAGTAGAAATAGAATAATATGAAAACAGTCAGTATTAGTCAGAATTTGTCCAAAATGAGTGAGCTGTAACAGTATTCCCCCCTTAAGGCTGAGCCTTTGAGGCCAGGAAGATTAATCACATGGGAAAAAGTCATACATGCCCACATATATAAGTTGAGCTTCAAATTTTTTCATTCTTAACCTCTTACCACTATGTTGAGCCCTCCTGAATCTCAAACTCAATGTTCCCAAACCCTTGCTATTAGTGTGGCAGAACAGTGACAGCAACTTGCCAAGACAAGATGAGCATGAGAGGATGCAGCAAGGGAGGTAGATAAAGAAAAGTTGGGGCAGAAGAAGAGGAGTGTCAGGAGAAAGAGAAATTAGTGGGGATAGAGAAGGAAGAACACTTGGCAAAGGAGCATGCAGAGCATGAGAGGGTTTAGTGGGAGGAATGCAAGAAGGCAGAATGTGAGTGGGAAGCAGCAGAGAAATGTCAGTTGGAGGAGAAAGAGACAGTGGCTGCAAGGGCAAAGAAGAAAGGCAAGGGCCAGGCCCAGCCTCAAGATGAGTTGATGGCAGGCTCTTTGTAGGCAGAATTGGAAGGATCAAGTCAGAAGCAGGTACAGGAGGACAAGGAGAACAAGGATAAAGATGAGAAGAAAGAAGCTATAGTCATCAAGAAGCTATGTAATAAGAGGGGGTTGATAATTACAATATAACCTAGGCCAGTGGTGGGCAGTGAAAGGAAGTGCCAGAGATGCCATGACCTCAGGTTGGAATATGTGGTCACCAGGCTGAAAGAGTAAGTATTTTTGATTTTGCCCAAAATGAACTGACAACCAATTGCTTCTTAGCAACAAAAAGATGAAATCCTGTGAGCTGTGTTATGAGGACAAGAAAAAATGTCAGCCAATGAAAATGGAGCTCAACCAGCCACTTCTTGACATTAACAAAGATGTAATAAAGGCACTCATTGGGACTGTTGATAATCTGGTCACAATTGCCAACCAGATGTATTTCTGCTTTGAGAAGACCCTTGATCTTGTGGATGAATACTTATTATGGAAGATGGGGTGATCATTGGGAAGTTCAAGTGGGAAAACAGTGGAGGATGACAAAGAAGAGGAGGCTGAAAAAGAAGGCAACAAGATAAAGGAGGATTAAAGACATTGGGAGTTGCTCTTTTCCACATTATCTTGGGACTGTTATGATCTTTTGGACACTGGACTATATCACTGTAAGAAATAAGATTTTTAGTTGTTTTTTGTTGAGAAATTTTGATGTGAAACAAGAAAAATTGAGAAAAGGCAGAAATAAGCAGTAAGTGAAACTTGGTGAAATTTTAAAAAGGTGAGTGGAGGAAAAAATGAAGTGGAGCAGATAAGTTGGAAATTAGGCAGAAAGCTGTGGAAGATGACAGGAATTGCAAACTAGTATATGTACATAGACAAATATTAAGAGAGAGAAAAATGAGGCAGAGTATGCAGAAAGTTTTAGAAGTGAATGGAACTGGCAGAAATTGGCAGATAGCAGAAACTATGATCTAAAGAGAGCAGAGAAAGATAGAAAGACTTGTAGAAAATAGGAGAAAAATAGAAATAGTCAGAAATGAAGCAGAATAGAGAGGTCAATAATTACAGAGAAGAAAAAGGACCCAGTTTGTGAGGATAAGCTGTATGGAAGTCAGACATGAGCTTGGGGGCATGTTCAAGCTCAGTAGCAGGAAGCTAAGATGATTCATCCTTAGCTTCTTTGTAACTCAATGATATGACCTTGTAGAGGAGTTTGCAGGCTTAGCACTAATCAATCTTAGAATTAAGAATGTGAGCAATTTCAAACTTGAGCTCTCCATCAATGATGACTGGAGCCAGAGGTGGAGCAGAGCAGGTTGGAAATGGATTGGGAGTGAATAGTTCAAGCATAGATGCATAGAATACAAAGTAGACAGCATGCATAGACTTGGGAAGTTAGAGGGTGAAGAAATGGGAGCCAGGCTGTGCAATAATTTTGTATGGACTGAGGTACTTTTCTGAAAGCTTTTTAGAAGGACAGATGGTGTGGAAATACTTACCTTTCACAAAGACATGTTAACTGACTTGAAAATCAGAAGCAGGCATTTGGTGTGTATTAGCAGACTATTGGTAGCCCTGTTGTACTTCAGTGATTTCCATTTTGAGAGTAGCTTGTAGTTCATTGAGATCAACTGCAAATTGGCAGGCTCAAGCAGAAGCAAGGTAATGCTCAGGATACACTAAAATATTGGAGTAGTACCCTTTGTTAGCAAAAAATGGAAAGACATCAGCAGTGGCATTGGGCACATCATTGTATGCAAACTCTGTGAGCAGAAGGAGTTTGGCCCGATTGTCCTGTTAGTAGTTACAATAGACTCAGAGATATTGTTTCAGAGTCTGGTTAGTATGTTCAGTCTGACCATCACCTTCTGGATGGTAACCAGATGTAAAATGCAACTTCATATCCAATGCTTTACCAAGTGATCAGAAAAAGTGTGAGACAAATTCAGAACCTCAGTCAGAGGTAACATGAGCAGGAACACTATGCTTTGAGAAGACATGGAGTACAAACAGGTGGGCCAGATCAGCAGAAGTGATGGTGTCATGAGTAGAGATGAAAGTATCTTGCTTGGAAAGTTGGTTGATGACTATGAGAATAGAATCAAAGCCAGAAGAAGTTGGTAACTTCTCAATGAAGTCCATAGAGATAGAATTACATGGCCAATTGGGAATCAGCAATTACTTGAGGTTTTTATAGAAATTATAATGCTGGGACCTAGAATGCATGCAGGTGAGGCAGGACGTACAGAATTCCTTGACATTAGTGCAGATTTCAGGCCAAGTGTACTCCCAACAGATGAGCTCAAGAGTCTTGTTTTGACCAAAATACTCTTCAAGCACATAGTTGTGCTTGTATTATATAATATAGAGGTGGAGGTTGTTGGAGTCAGGAACATAGATCCTGTTGTTGAGGTGAAGGAAACTAGCAGAATTGACTGACCAGTGGCCTTCAGGATTAGATAGATGATTAGTAGCAATAAAACCAGATGGAAGAGCAGAAATAATATCAGAATCCAGCTTTTATAAGTTAATTATAGTGGCTATGTGAAGAGAAGGAGAACAGAGGTAAGCAGCACATACTGATGCAGAAAGTTGTTCATTGGTGAAGACAGGTCAGAAGTTGTGTGGGTTGACTATAGCATAGCCAATATTCTCCCCTCTTGGGTAGATATCCCAATGTCTAGCCAGGGCATCTGGTTTGATACTGAGTTTACCTGGACAGAATCTAATAATGAGGTTGAATTGAGAAAGGAATTCACCCCAGCAGGCCTGTTGATGGGTTAGAACTTTAGTGGTGCAAAAATCCTCAAGATTTTTGTGGTTGGTAATGATATTTACTGGAATCAATGCACTCTTGAGATAATGGTACCAGATGTGGAAAGCCTTATAAATTACTAGGAGTTCTTTATCATGAGTGTCATAGTTAGATTCAGCAGTACTGAAGGTACAGGAATGAAAGGCAATAGGATGTACTTCACTGTTCTCAGCAATAATTGAAAGAATTGCAGTGAGGGCATAGTCAGAAGCATCAGTTTTGACTATGATCTGAGCATCAGAAACCCAATGGATGAGAATAGGAGCTGCAGTATAGGTATGCTTCAGGGAATCGAATGCTGATTGGCACTGTTCATCCCACTGCCATTTAATAGCTTTGCAGATTAGGTGGATCAGTGGAATAATGATGTCTGAATAATTATAAATGAATTAGTAGTAGAAATTTGTGAAACCAAGAAATAATTGAATGTCTTCCACCTTTTCCAGAAGCAGCCAGTCTTGAATGACCTTAATCTTGTCCTCCAATATTTTCAAACTATTGGGAGAGAGGATACACCCAAGATACTCAACAGATTCAGAGTGGAACCCACATTTATCTGTGCAGGCATATAAGCTATGTTTTCTGAGCTGCTTGAGAACCTCACAAATGCATTTCCAATGTCTAGCAGGGTTGTCAGAATAGATGAGGATGTTGTCAAGATAGATAGTAATGCAGACATTGAGGAGGTCATTGAAGATGTCATTTATAAAATGCTGGAAAGCAGCAGGAGCATTAGTAAGACCAAAGAGCATAACCAACCATTCAAAAGAGCCATAGTGGGTCTGAAAAGCAGTTTTCCACTCATCACCTTTGGTGATGTGGATGAGATGGTAGACATACCACAAGTCTATCTTAGTGTATAAGTGGGCTTTGTGGAGAATATCTAAGAGATCAGAAATAAGAGGGAGTGCGCAACAATTCTTTTTGGTAATGTGGTTGAGACTGCAGAAATCAATGCAAAGACACAAGAAGCCATCTTTTTTCTGAACAAAGAGAACAGGAGTGCTATGAGGGAAGGAAGTTGGATGAATGAAGCTAATAGAAAGGTGCTCATCTATAAACTCATAGAGAGTAGCAAGTTCTGTCTGGAAGAGGGAATACATTGGACTGATGGGAGATTGAGAGCCCTGCTCAATATTGATCTTCAAATTGTAAGGTCAGTGAGGAGTGAGAGTATCAGCCCAAGCCTTGCTAAAGGGATCAGCAAATTCATGATATTCAGTGGGCATGTTGGAGAGGTCTACTAGTGCATTAGAAACTTGAGAGACACCAGTGGTAGTGAAAACAGATGAGAGGCCAAGACAGAAATTACAAGAACTGGGGAGATGGAAAGTATAAAGAAATACAGCAGCATCAATGAGAGAAATAGAAGGCCAAGGAATGTCAACAGAAGGTGGTGAATCTAGAGCAGAAGTGGGTGGAGATGAGTTGTCAACAGATGAATGAACTGGGGTATTGGCCAGTGCAGTCTGAACAGAAGCAGAGGTGGAAGGGTTAGTGTCAAGCAGTAGTGGTCAGAAAGATATACTGCTTGAGGCCCAGTCAATCAACAGATTGTAGTGGGCAAGCTAGTTGTGTCCAAGTACCACAGCATAAGACAAGTCCAACTGAGTGACATAAAAGTCAAGATTCATAGATTTACCAGTGGGGAAAACAGTGGAAAGATACACTAGTTCTGTAATATAAGTGTTCAAAGTTCTGTCAAAAAGCTTTAGTTCAACCAGTGAGATAGGAGATGTAGGAGCAGAATATATGCAGATGAAATTGAAATTGATAAAACAATATGTAGAACTGCTATCAATAAGAGCACAAGCAGAAGGAAAAGGTTGTCCATAAGAAAGAGAAGGAAAAGATAGAGGAACAGAAAGAGAATTTGGATATGACAGAGCAGATACATTGAGGTGGAAACTCTCTGATACACAGATGAGTTCAATGTGCCCCTCATGCTGTGCAGAGTCTTGAGTGAGGGCTGCTCTTTATTTTTTCTGAACCCTTGGCAGGAGCAGAAGCAGAACTCAACATGGGGAGTTCAGCCTTGCAGGCACAAGCCTTTTGGTTAGCCTCTTTTCATTTGCATATCTCAACTTGGTGACCAAAGATCTTATAGTAACTGCAAAGATTCTTGTCAATATGGTGTTGCTTCTCTGCTTCAGTCAATATACTGTCCTTACCCAAGATGCTGGAGAGGTCTTTCTTTGGAGCAGGAGGTTGGCTAGAGAAGGAGGAGGATGTGGACAGAGTGGGAGTGGAGGGCTTTATAGGAGATTGTTGATGAGAATGCTGAGGGTTGTTGTTCTTGTTTTTGGTGGTGGTTGGGCCTGAGGTGGAAGATGATTGTTGCTTATTGTGGGGATGGGAATTTGAGGAAGGACAATTGTTGGATGAGGACTAACATTGGAAAAAGGAATTGTTGGTGGAGTTCTTGTGGTTTTGGGTGGAAGGGGTCAGATTCTCAGCAGCATGGGTGCAAACACATTCATATTCACATTCCCAGTAGTAGTTGTCATAAACAGTGGCAATACACATTATTTCTTGGAATTCATGGGGCTTGCCTTGCTCTTGCATGCTGATTTGGTCTTCCAAGCAGTTGGGAAGACTCTTGTAGTACTGATGAGCAAATATGGAATCACTGCAGTCAGGTTGACCCAAGTAGTGCATGAAATCAATATTGTAAGTGGCAATCTTGTTCCTGTACTTCATTCAGAGACTCTCAAGGTTCTTGGCCACTTCTCTGACCTAGTTAGCCAGGCCAAAGCACAAGCAGAGCTCCTCAGAAAATTCAGGCCAGGAGTCAGTCCAAGAATAGTGGATACTCAGGTCCTCTTGATAGAGGGACACCTGAAACCAGGAAGAGACAACTTCTGACAGGTAGGTTAGGGTGAAGAGTTGGGAATGAACAGGAGTTGGCACAGAAATATAGACTACATTAGAAGAGGAAATTCTTGAGCTTGAGAGGATCTTTACTAGTAAAAGCCTTAGGGACATGAGCCTTATTGGTGGTCATAGGAGGGGCAGAGGGCCCAACAGATTTTGCAAGGGACTCAATTGCCACTGCAAGCCTGTTAGCTGTGGAGTGAAATGGCTAAAAAGAGGAATCATCATCATTGGGAATTTCTGAATCATTGTACCAGTTGTCAGGATCATTGTTGAGATTGAGGTCATTTTTGGGATCACCATCAGGACCATCCTTGGAGTCTGGGTCAGATTTATTTCCAGCTGGAGAATTGGCCTAGTTGTCTTCAGAGTCAGGATGGGGAGTTTCAGTACTGGTGCTAAAAGGAGTGGAAGAACCAGATAGATTATGATGAGGTCAAGGATTGCCAGAGGGCAAACCTCCAGGGAACTGCAGAGTATCTCAGAGAGTGGTGAAAGAAGAAGAGCTATGTTGAGGAGTGGTATTAGAAGGGCCAGTGTGATGAGCATGCATAGCAACATGAGGAGAGGAGTAGGTACAAGCATGAGTGTTTGTTATGGTAGCAGAGTGATAGCAACAGTGGAATGATCAGTCTGATAATACTGTCAAGTTCTGAGCAGAATAGAAAGTGGTTAAGTGAAAGAAAGTCAGAAATCATTGGAGGTGATCAACATAGAAGGCAGAGGCAGAAACAGAAGTGTGAGATCAACAATAGCAGAAGAAATTGGGAATGGACCTTGGCTTCAGCTTATATGCTGTGCTGTTCCACTGCTGGTGGTCCAATTTAGGAATACAAGAGATTAGAACTTAGAGAGGATTGAGAGGACAAATTGTTTAAAGTCAGAATAATTGAAAATGTTGAACTAAGTCAATTATCAGACTGGAGAATACATGACAGTGATCTGCTACTTATATACTTATGAAAAACATCAGAAAGTGATAAACAAGAAGACAGAGTAAACAGAAAAACTACATAATGTAATGGACATGTGATAGAGACAACAGAGAGATAATGAAGTTATATGACATAGAATAAAAGCAAGCATATAGAGAGAAATGGGTGGTGACATATGAAGTATGAATGAAATCATAAATAGCAGATATAGTATAAAAGGAAATATGAAAGTAAGCAGAAAACATCAGTATTGAGCACAAATGTATAGAAAGAAATAATAACTAATAATTAACAGAAATAAGAAGTGAGTGGAATCAGAAGGGAGATAATTGGAAATATGTGGAATCAGAAGGGAGATAATTGGAAATGTGTGGAAGTATATGGAAATATTCAAAATGAAGATATAAAGTAGAATATTGCATAATAAAAGAAATATAGTAAGTAGTTGGAGTAGAAACAGAATAATGTGGAAACAGTTGGTATTAGTTGGAATTTGTTCAGAATAGTCAAGCTGTAATATTTGGGTAGCAGCTGAAACAAGAGTTCCAACAATTGTTTCATTTTCTACACTGATAAATTGGAATTGACAGCAAGATATATAAGTGTATATGACCTGATACCTACAAGAGGATATTTGAACAAGCTCAACAGTTGTGAACTGAGAAGCTGTATTGTGACTACCCAGATTCATGGTCATATCACACAATGAACATTCACACCCATTGCAGCAGTTTACACTGTCACACTGCTGATTGGCCCACTTCTCTCACCCACCTCTCATTATCAAAACTAGACTGAATGGGTCTGTTGAACAGGCCAAGCAGACCAGCTCAAGCTAGTGAGGCCACTGACATAGTAGCACAGGAATGTCCCCTTCAGAAACTGAGGACTATAGAGCCAAAAAGAGAGAGAGAGGGAGAGCTGAAATGCTTGCAAACAAGATAACCAGTTAGTAGTAGGTAGGTGGTCTCTCTCCTGTGTACACATCCTTGCTCACTTACTAGCAGTGAGGCAGCTTCAACCCACAGAGTTGCCAGCATGAGCCAGTGAGCAGTCAATAGCTACTGCTCACATCTAAGTCCAGCTAATGGCACTCTCACCCTCTTTTCTGCTATACATGCCTCTTAGATAGCATCAATCACTGCTGACAGCCAGCTATCAGTGAAGCTTCCCTGTATTGTATAATACCAGATGCCTATAGAAGCCAAAGAGAGCAAAGAGATAACCAAGACAAGAGAAGGAGATGTGCACTCACAATGGCATGGGTCACTTCAAGGATAGGAGAAATCTCAAGTGAGGCTTTCAAAAACCTGTGGTTGCTGGGAATCAAGAACAAGAAGAACAAGGAAGCTAGTCCTTCTGGTAAGCTTCAGGTCTTTTTTAATTTTGTCCAGCTCCCAGAGCATTGATTTCTTGTGTATACATATATATAAGTATATATAGACCTATCTATCACATACTCTCTGGAGCAACTCCAGCTGTGTGAACTGTGCAGGGTTCCTGACCACATAAACAGCCCCAAGCCCTTTGAGTGCATTACTTCTTAGTGCAAAACTCAACCAAGCTGCTGTTATATGCAGTTACCAGCTTGTTGTCTGACTTGCCTGAACCTGGACTGTCTGATCACTCATGACTTCAGCCCCTTTGTCTTAGCTCTTTCTCTGCTTTTCCCTCCACCAAGCTATACCATGCCAGGAAATAGACCATCCACTAAATTGAAGAACAGTACATTACATACTGGGACTGTTATGCTTGCCAGCCATAGGCATTCTGCTATAGTTTGTGATAGTCCTGCTTCACTCTCCTAGTAACCATCATCTTCCCCCATCCCTCTTTCTCAAGCACTGCCCTCAGCTTTCAGTGTTGACAACCACTATGGGCTAGTGTCCTCACTACTGTGAGGGCTGTATAACATGCTCTCATACAAGTTCCACCATTCATTCACTGGCTTACTCCACTACTAAACACAAGCTTATACCTCTCTAGCCCCCTCCCAGTGTCCTGTGTTCTTTTTTTTATTTTTTATTTTTTTAATTCAAAATTTACATAGCGGTGCATGAAAGCAGTCTGCTCCTGGGTTATAGATGCCCAGAACTATGATAAATACAAAGTATCGAGTCACACTACATACTACAAAACTATAGCCAGTCCTACATATGTCCATATAAGCTCAAGTCTGATTTCCCTGCCCTCCAGCCACAAGCTGAACAATGGGTACTTGATCTCATGACCGTGATCAGAAGGCACTCAGTGTGTGCGCTGATGCCGGAATGCTGCCCTATCCCGACACTCATCCTCCTGCCTCTTGGAAGTCGCACCTGAAGCAGCCATCTGCCCCTGCCAGTCCCAGTTAGCCTGATGAGCCAACCAGTCCCGGTCGAAGCGGTGCTGCCAGTATGGGCACTTTCAGTCACTCACGCTGTGATCACCACCACAGTTCACACAGTGAGCAGTGTGAGGGCATGGGGCTCCCTCTATGGTTGCTGGCACAGGGGGGTTGGCCGAGGGATTACCCCAACAACAACCAGTGAGAAGGCAATGATTAGCCTCAGAGTGAGGACCAGAGCACCACGGACATCATGGGGCCTGCGAACGGCAAGAGTGAGTGGAGTGACCCCAACACCAACAATGCTGGCATACAGGGACCCCAGCATGAGACTGGGCTGCCCACACAGGGCAGGAGGCTGGGCCAAACTGGAAGGAAGAGTTGATGAGGTGCTTAGTGGAAGCACCTGACTGAGAATCAACAATGTCGAACCAGACTGTGGCTGAGTCTGACTTTGCCAAATTGCACATAACATGAGGGGCATTGGCAAGAGTGAAGGAGGGGGCCATGTGCGACTTGGCCATGATGCCCTTCACATAGTCTGAGTCCATGGGATCCATGGTACCAGGCCAGAAGTAGGGGACGTCCACAATCTTAAGATAAGACTGTGACGTGGGGAGAGAGGTGGAGACCTGGTGGCCCAGGTGCTTATGAATGGCTGCAGCGACCAGCTGAATCTTCTCAGCAGTCACCACATGGGATGTAAAGAGGGAGACCCCTCTGTAGGCAGAAGCACATGAGTCAACCCGAAGGTCAACCTTAGCGAGAGAACGGTTAGCAACGCCAACCAGAGAAGGGAAAGATGAGGCAGAGATGACCACTTTGGACTTGACTAAAATCTGATGCTGGGAAGGCCCAGCAACAGTCGACTTGATCTTCCTTCAAGAAGGAAGAGGAGGGACAGAGGCCTGATGCATCACAATGATACGATCAGACAGGAGATCTGGAACTGTCTTGGCCAAATTGACCAATACAGTGACGTCATGAACAGTGTCAGCATATGACCTTTTGGGGGCCAGAGCTGATGAGGGGAAAAGGTGCTTTGAGGACCTAGGCAGCCTGGGGGGAGTGGGAGGGTGGGGAGCCAAAGGACAGGCAGTGGCCTCAGAAGGGGGACCATGCACAGAAGGAGGAGGAGGAGGCACTAGATCAGCTGACTCAGCTGACCCACAGATCTGGGGGCCTGAAGATGGCTGGGGGATGAGTGCTGCAAGCATCCCCTTGAGATCAGAGAGAGTGCCCAGCAGAGCAGAATGAGGAGGAAAGGGCAGCTCATGCCACTCTTTAGAGACAAAGCCAGTCATGAATGAGCTGAGCTTGAGAGCAATACATGCCTTGTCATCCTCAACAGCCCAGAGTTGGTCATCCCAGGAGTTAAGTGCCTTGGCAATATCACTGAGAGCCCCCACTATGTTGTGGGAGTTGTCGGCAGAGGAGATGTCCTTGCCAGAAGGAAGAGAACCAAGACCAGGATGAGAGAGAGGGTGGGGAGCAGAGGTGGGGGTAAAGACCAACCCAGGCTCAACGCCAGCAGGAACCATGTATAACACAGGGGTAAGAGTACCCCCTGGAGTAGAAATGGAAGCATGAGGGGCAACCCTCAGTGCATGGGGAGTAAGGCCTGCTTAAGAGGCCTTCCTGTGAGCAGCACACTTGCCAGGCTTAGGTGTAGACAGCGTAGGAGATTTGGGCTCAGAAGGAGTGGGTGTAGAGGGCAAGGACATCTGAGTGTCACTCACGCCAGTGGTTGTAATTTCCTCATCAAAACCCATGTCTCTGGCCCAGGAGAGATGTGAAAGGCCAGCCTGACTACCACTGGGAACGTCAGACATAGCATGCTAAATGTATCTCAAAATGCGAATATATCGATGATGATAGTATGTGGGAAAGAAGGGCCTGCAGTGTCCTGTGTTCAGCACTTGGATGTTTTTGGGACTCTTGCTGGAATGACAGCAGCCTCAACAAGACTCTCCTGCTCAACTCTGCACAGTGTCAGACTACTGGTGCTGCTGCTCCAGTAGGTGCCATGTTTCTTTCAGGCTAATGTCTTGTGTATCTTAGTCTTATTTATAGTATCTCTCTCTCCCAACAGTACTTGATTCAAGTAGCTCAAGGATGGACATACTCTTCCAGATGATAACATCCAGAAGAAGTACACTCTCTACCTTGTTTTCTGTCTCTGTGGTGGCATGCAGATCTTTATTGAGATCTTGAGAGTAAAAACTGTTATTCTCAAGGTAGAGTCTTCTGACACCATTGACAATATCAAGGTCAAGACTCAAGATAAGAGGAAGAGTACATGGTATCATGCTATATTGGCACTGCATGTCTAACCATCTCCCAGTATTCCTTCCAACTAGCAGCATTTGGGCTTTGCCAGCAAGCAACTCAAGGATAGTTGCACTCTTTCAGATTATAAATGCCCTCAATACAGAACTGCCTTTGCTGGCATCTGTTGAGTGGTCTAATTCAGAATGCTGAAGGTTAGAACAACACTCAACAATGCTCT
Organism: Leucoagaricus sp. SymC.cos; assembly: GCA_001563735.1. NCBI lineage: Eukaryota > Fungi > Basidiomycota > Agaricomycetes > Agaricales > Agaricaceae > Leucoagaricus > Leucoagaricus sp. SymC.cos. The sequence continues at coordinate 109,511 of KQ962349.1, read as the reverse complement.
CATCCCTCTCACTTCCATAAGCTTGCACTGTCATGATACCTTGCATATGACATTTATGTTTCATTCCAGGTACATGTGATTGTGATATCTTACATGTGACATATCATTTCCATTCATCAGCATTATCTACATAGCATGGTCCAAGCCCTTTGCAAGATTTTCACATCACTGAGCTGTATGTTCAAAGTTACTAGATGCATCTGTTGGACTCTAGCTGCTCCTAGCTCCTAGCTCAGTTTATTTCCTCATCAGATGCTTCATCTCCACCTTCCTCTCCTGAGCTCTCTCCAGCCATCTCTTCCATCTCTGCATCTTTCTCATCACCATCACTACATCTCTCATCTCTGCCCTTGCTCCAATTACCCTTGCTGACATCTCTATCATTATCACTGCTACCATCACTGTTTGCAGAAGACTAATCCATTTGCATGTCATGGTCATCATCAGCTTTTGTGCTCTGATCATTGCTACTTCAGATGGATGCCAGTTCAGCTGCAATACCTGCTGTACTGTCAAGCCCACACTCTGACTCACTCATGGACTCACCATCAGATTGGGTAGTTGTCATTGTCTCCCTAATGGCATCACCTTCTATATGACCCACTTTGCTTCCTTCCTGCTCCTATTCTTGCATAGCAGCCTGCTCCATCTGTTGCCAAAGACAAGACTTCATTGTTGATGGCCCAGAATCACTGACCTCTTCAGAAGCTTGGTAGTAATAGAACAGTGGTGGCATTGTAAACAAATAACTGTAGAGGGGTTTACAAATTCTTGAAGCTGTGAACTGTGGCAGACTAGGATGGATATTGGATGAGGCATGACAGGAGGTGGTCACACCTTTCTTTCCCAGTAACGACCATCATCAAACCATGCACATTCTAGTTTTACACTCAACAATTGCTATAAATTCTGTGAAATGGCTTCTAGTAGTAAGAGCAATGGTGAAAGTAAGCTGAGTAATAAGCTGGGTCTAATTTGTCATGTCATCACTGGATAATTCATCAAAAAGAAATCTAATGAAAATATCTCTTCTATGGTACAGAACAGACATCCTAGTCCACCTGTCAACAACAGCTCCTCCTCTGAGGAAAAGTCTAGTTCACCTGTTGGCAATGGCTCCTTCTCTGAGAAAGAGTAGTGAAGATGAAGATCTTGCTCCTGCACAAAGGGGTAGGGCTCACACTTGCTCTCAAGCTTCTGATTCACATTGTCTGCATAGCAAAGCTCATAACAGTTGCTCAAGGTCACCTTCTTGGCCTCCAAGCACTCAATTTCCCCCCCTTAACCAGATAGCTTTAAAGCCTTCTACCCCTCCTCCATCATCCATCTATGGCATCTTTAACTCACTTGATACCCCAAAAGGTCCTCAAGTTTGTAAGACCTACCAGAATATTCTTGTGCCTGATTCTATTGGGATGCAACATCATGATCACTTTCCCAACTTTGAAACACATCACCCTCTTGAGCAACTCACTTACTTTGATGCTGCTATTCAAGGACCCCCTCAGGAAGGCTTAGTTCTAGCTGTTGCAAGAGCTATTTGCAACTCTGAAGGAAATGACAATGCTGAAAAAGCTTTGAACTTCACCAGCAAGACAGCTAGTATAATGTTAGACCCTCCCAAAACTAAGATCATTAGGCTCCCTCAACTTTCTGAACCTCACTGGAGTGAGAGTGATGCTGCTGGTGACATCCCCACTCCTAATTCTATCTATTTTCCTTCCCTCAACCCTGAGACCATGAATGTGCTTGCTGGCAATAAAGCCTTGGAAGCTGAAACACATACAGTGGCTGTGCAACTGCAACTACTGCCACAAATTGATGATGACATAAAAATGTCAAATGATGATGGAACTGTTCAGAAGAGTTCTAATGCTGACAGCACAAAAGTCAACAAGGGCAAAAAGCACAAAGTCATTCTCTCATTGCAACCTCATGAAAACAAGGATGTCAACATGGACACCTCAACATCCCAGTGAAAAATTCCTCACACCCCTCCTAAACTGCCAATTAAATTGACATTCTCTCCTACACCCACACCTCCTCTTCCCAAGGCAAGTCCTCTCAAGCATTCTGGTTCTTCTTCCCCTCCAAAGAGAAGTTTTGCAGACACTGTGTGTTTCAAAGCCCCCCCTCCTTCTACCAATGTCACTAAACAAGCAATTGACCTAGTCAAGCTTATTAAGGAGTTTGGTAATAAACTCCCAGCTGACAAAATTGTTGCTATGTATAATGCTGCTATTGGCAGAAACACTGAGGCTACTAACAAAAAGAAGTTCATAGTCAAGACAACAACCAAAGAACCTTCCAGAAAACAGGTCCTCATCCCCTATAGTGATATAATGACCCAACAGAACACCAGTCATTGTTTTCATGAAATCCTAGAGTCTGTTAATTGCAGACTTACTCAAGAACATTCCAAACTTCAAGTTTCATCAATAGTCAAAGGATATTCAGGTCTGTCCTTAGGCTTGTCTCTCAATACTAACCTTGTTCCTACACAAGCAGAAACTGTTATTATCCATGAATGGATGACTAAAGTCTTACAGACTGAGTTTCCCCAACTGAGGGCATCTATGTCCAAATTGTACCTCAAGATCATTAGCATTAGCTACTACATGCCCCCTGAATGGCATGAGGATGGTTCAACTCAGCTGATAGCTGATAACATCCTCTATGTCATAAAAAGAAATCCTCTTTTTAATTTAATTTCTCTTGCTTCTTCTCCATGCATTATGAAAGTGTCTACACATTCTGATACAGCTATTATTTGGTTTGATATTGTTATGACTCTAGGTAAATTACTCTGGACAGGACTCATAGACTGTGGTATCTATTTTCTTTTGTACTCTGCTCTACTCTGTATTACTCTGTGCTCTCTACTCTTGTTTACTCTGTATTACCCTGGACCCTCAGTATAAGTACCTTAGGTAGAAGCCTGTATTCTGTATACTTTACCAATTGTACTTTTCCCTTACTCACCCTCAAGCCTTTGCCTCTGTTGCAATCTGAGTTAGCTCTTAAGGTCATAACATTTGATAAAGCATCACCAACTCACCTTGCCAAATGGAACAAAGGCACAAATGTGTGCAGTCCTATGAAGAGGATGATCCTGTCAGAAGAAAACAACAATGAGCATTAGCAGCAAGCATAGCTGAGCAACTGGCAGACAAAGACTACATGCAACAGTTGTTACAAGAGGAATGAGATAACAAAACACCAGAAGAATCATCAACAGAGACAGACAAAGTTGAACCCAAACATGAAGAAGCAGAAGGAGAATCTGCAGAAGAAGTCACACACTTATCAGCAGCATTAGGATCACTCAGTATCAGCAGACAATCAACATCACAGTTAGAAGAAACAGACACAGAAGAATTGCACAGCATGGAAATGTCTCAAGAACATAAAGAAATGAACATGGGTGGACACCCCCCTGCACCTATCACACAGACAATTGTGCAAACCCAGCACAAGTCATACATACCTGAGCCTGGGTATTTTGATGGATCGAGAACCAAATGGGAGGATTGGTGGAGAAGCATGGCATTCTACATTGCAGGAAATGACATCAGCAAAGATCAAGTTTGAGTGATAGCAGTACTCACCAGAATGAAAGGGGGAACAGCAGGTTTCTATGCATCAATCAAAGTAAGGGAAACAATAAGAAGCATGTTTTGGGAAAACTTCATTTGGGATAATTGGGTTAGAGAACTTGAGAACAAGTTCTCTGATGGCATGGGCAGAGAAGAGACTGAATGGAAAATTGAAGGGTTCAAACAAGAAAGAATGTACATCCAGGATTTCTTAATTGAATTTGAAGTCCTCAAACAGAAGGCACAGACAGACAACACCCATGCACTCTTCTTGTTAAAGAAGCACATTCACCCCAATGTCATTAAAACAATTATGGGATACCCAAAAGACTACTACCCAGAAAATTATAAGGAATGGATCAAGTGCATTGGCACTGTTGGAAAGGGATATGAGTTCACAGAGATGAAGCATCACCACACTATGGGAAGTGGTATCACCTATGGAGGAAGGGGTCAGCCCATAGAGATTGGTTGAGTGGCTCCACAGTATGTAGACAAAGGGAACCCCAAGTGCTACAACTGCAACAAGTTTGGCCACAGTGCAGCCAATTGCCCAGAACCCAAATGCACACATGCTCTAGCCAACAAGGTCCAGTGCTACAACTGTGACAAGTTCAGGCATGTTTCAAAATATTGCAGGTTGCCACAATGCAACAAGCCCAGTATTAGAGGAATATCAGAAGGAAGAGAAGAAGAAGAAGAGAAGCAACAAGAGCAGGGTTTTCCAGAAGGCTCAAAGTAAAGCATGCAGACTTTAGGGCCTATAACCATAGAGTTTCTGTTTCCCACTCATCTCAATATATTATTCCCCAACAATAAAACTCGAAGTGTGAACTTCTCACAAACTCCATGGTAAACCAAAAGGCAATGGTTAAAGCTCTAGTTGACTTAGGATGCACCCACACTTGCATATTGGAGGAAACAGCCAAAAAACTTGAATTACCTCTAAAGCTGATTGCAAAATCTTTCGAGGTTTTTAATGCAGACAGGAGCCCAAGCAGTCACAAACCCATTATGAATTATGGCAATATCACTCTCAATACTCAGAGACACCAAGAACAAGTTGAAGCTGCAGTCACCACAGTAGAGTCAGCAGATATCTTCCTAGGACATGACTGGCTAACACACCACAATCTAGAAATCAACTGAAAAAACAGCATTATTAAATTCACAAGGTGCTCCTCTAGTTGCAAAATTCCCCATCAAGATATCTATATAGAACCCCATATCCAACAAATCCAGAGCACTATAGATGAAGAAGACAAGAAAGAGAAACAACCCAACCTAACAAGACTGCAATTCATACCAATATAGAATAGCAAATCCAAAACCACAACATCAAAGAAACAGAAGTAGCCCAAGGGCTGAAAGACCCATCCAAGAACTTCTCTCAGGTAGAAGGATTGGTCTACTACTAACAACAGGTTTATATCCCACCAGGGGATGACCTATGAGGTTGAATTATACAGGAATTCCATGAGGCCCCAGATGCCAGTCACCCTGGGCAGCATCAAACATTGGAAACATTGTCAAGGGACTTCTGGTGGCCTGGTATGAGACAGGATGTCAAGTGATTTGTTGATGGCTGTGACATATGCCAGAGGACACAAATCCACAGAGGGCAGAAAGCTGCCCCCTTGCACTCCCTGCCAGTCCCAGAATATCCATGGGAGGAAATCTCCATAGATCTAATTGGCCCACTACCTCCCTCTGAGGGGCACAACACCATTCTTACTATTGTTGACAGGTTCACAAAGATGATATGGTTGATCCCAACCACAACATCCCTCACAGCAGGACAACTCGCTATTCTATATTGAGACCAGATCTGGAAACTCCATAGTTTACCAAAAAAGGTCATCAGTGATTGAGAACCACAGTTTGCATCTAAATTTATAGAAGGTCTATGTAAAGCTCTCAGGATCAAACATGGTTTATCAACAGCATATCACCCTCAGACTGATGGGCAGACAGAGCAGATCAATCAAGAAGTTAAGAACTTCCTTCAAAAGTATGTGTCCTATAAACAGAATAATTGGGCATCCTGGCTGCCAGCAGCAGAGTTTCACTACAATGACAAGCAACACTCATTGATGCACCACTCCCCATTTTTCTTGAACTATGGGAGACATCCCTGAAAAGGGATCATAGAGACAGTATCACCAGCACCAGCAGTAGAGGACTTTATTGCCAACCTAGAAAGCACAAGGAAGGGAGCAGCAGTGAGCCTGGAACAAAACTGGAAGAGCATGGTGGTTACATATGACTCAAAAAGAAAGAGAGCCCAGTCCTATCAAGTTGGAGACAGGGTTTGGTTGGAGACCACAAATATCACAACAAATTGACCCACCAAGAAACTCAATTATCAGAGATATGGCCCCTTTGCTGTCTTGGAAATTATTGGAGAAGGAGTCTACCATCTCACACTACCTGATCAGTGAGTAATCCACAATGTCTTCAATGAGGCTCTCCTATCACCAGCAAAGAAACTTGAGTTTCAGGTCTAACAAAAACCCACACTGCTGCCACCAGACATTGTCAATGCTAAGGAAGAATAGGAAATAGAAGAGATCTGGGGATACTGAAAACAGAGTAGGAGAATACAGTACCTCATCCATTGGAAAGGATACAGGGATGAGGAAGATCAGTGGTTACTAAAATCACATCTGTCAAATACAGAGGAGGCAATCCAGGAATATCTTGCTAGGTTCTCAGAGCAAACCTAATAGAGGAGGGGGGTGAAACACAAAAACTGTTAAAAGTCGAATTGAAACCACAGACCCAGTCAACACAAACCTGGCCCACTTACTCAACACACCTTCCAAAGTTTATATTGCTATTTTCTGTGCCTCAGCTATCCCTCTCACCACTGTTATTACTGCTGCCATCATCACTACTGAGAAAGACCACTCCATTGATTGCAACATTATTCACAATGTCCTACTGAACTGCAGCAACTCCTCTCTCCCCTGCATCTTCAAAGAAACCAGAAGCTCCTCTCCCCACCACTCTCCAAGCAGCCAAATGGTCCATAGCCAAAGTCTGACCCCTAGCCTTCTGCACCTCTGAAGGTAAAGCTATGGAGGAAGTAGGGCATATTGATCTAGAAACCATTGAGCCTAGAAATCAAGTCCTCCACAACCCCCTCTATCTGTACAACAATCTCACCTGCACCATCAGTTTATTAGCAGTCCTAGAGGAACAATTGAACCATTTTGTTCACTCAGCACACAGCCTAGCCATAATCCTAACAGATCTGGAGAGCAACATAATTGAATTGTGCACTGGAGCCCACAGAGGCTCAGATGCCCAAGACTTTGTTGAAAGGATTGCCAATACACTCCACTATGCTCAAACTGCCTGCCTCATCCAGAAAACCCACTCACTACAATGCATTCTTGCCCAACATCTACATGAATGTAGCAACATTGAAGCCCAATTCATCTGAGACCACATCACTGAGGTCACTGAGTCTTATGCTCACACTAATTCTTATCCTGCTCCTCCAGCCACAGGAAAGCACACTTTCCCAGCTCCCCCTACCACCAGTGAGACCCAAGAAGTTGAAAAGCCAGTCAAAGAAAAGGTTGTGGAGATAAATGACTATAACTTGAATGATATTCCTGCAAAAGGAATGATGAGGCCTGCATTGGTCAAAGATGCCTGGGCCCTATATGCTTTCCTTCAGGACCACAGTGCCAACACCCTCAAGATCTTCAGCATCACCTATTTTGTTGCACCGAGGCAGTTCTACACTCTCCAGCAACATAGGGAAAGCAACAATAACTACTGGGCCAACATAGTCTCTGAATTCCTCACTCAATACTCTAACTCCCAAGCCCACTTTCAGACTCATCATATTACTATCTTCAAAGGAGGCCCTGATAATGCTCCATTTTTCATTGGAAGCAACTGTCATCACACCCAGTTCACCATTGCTCATGCTAAGAGAGACCTTGCCAAGTTCCTTGTCCAGGGATAGAAGACTGAGCAAAGTTCCCTATCAACACCACTTCCTGCTGTACATGCAAATTGCTGAGAAGTATCTCTTCTCTCTATATGGACCATTGTTACTCCCATCATCAGTTATCTCTTCCATCACTATGTCATATTTTAGCTGGACTCTTTCATTAGTTACCTGTTCATGAGGACATGAACCCTGAGAAGGAGGTGTTGTTATGACTCTGGGTAGATTACTCTGGACAGGACTCATAGACCATGATATCTATTTTCTTTTGTACTCTGCTCTACTCTGTATTACTCCATGCTCTCTACTCTTGTTTACTCTGTATCACCCTGGACCCTCAGTATAAGTATCTTAGGTAGAAGCCTGTATTCTGTATGCTTTACCAATTGTACTTTTTCCTTACTCACCCTCAAGTCTTTGCCTCTGTTGCAACCTGAGTTAGCTCTTAAGGTCATAACAGATATTTGGGACTCCTAGAAGGGAACCCAAGCAAAAACTCTCATTAAGTGCTTATTTAACTTCAATAGTGATGTTGCAACTATTTTAGCCTGCAATATGCACTCAGGCATGCCTCAATGTCAGAATTGCTGGCATTGGGGACATATAACTACTAAGTGCTGATCTCAAGGATGGCAATGTGCTAAATGCAGTAGTCCTCACAAGATCAAGAATCATTGTGCTGCTTCTGGATGTTGCAAGGCTAATGATAAAGCCAAACCCCCTTGTTTACCTACTCCTGAAGGTGTCCCTTGTCCTCATGAGTTCAAATGTCTCAATTGCAAGGGAAATCACTTTGCAAATGACAAATGATGCCTATACTGGTGTAACAGGTTTAACAAAACCTGGTATATTAACAAAGCTGATGAAGCTAAAGCCCAAAGGGCTCAATGCATTGCTGTTGCCATTAAGCATCATAATTACAACCAAACTTCTACCCCAAGGGGCTGACAAGGGCCCAAACCTTCTTCATGAAGAATTTTGTCCTCAATAACATTCAAATCCTTTCTTTCAACATAAATCATAATTATTCAGTTATGGAAACCACTTTAGTCAATTTTTGCTGACAGTGTAGACATTTTATTTTTTCAAGAACCTGCTTGGAAAGTAGTTAGACAGATGATTTCTGCTGACTTCTCTATTGGCAAAGATGTTGTTGGAGCTCCAGTTCACCCTGACTAGGTTTATGTCACCTCTTCTCTCCCTTTCTCTGTCAAACCACACATTATAGCATATGTCCACTGCAGGTTGTCCTATCTTTGACCCTCAATTGTGTCCAATTTCACTGACCTCAACTGTGACATCATGATCATTTCTCTCTCCTACAAACAACATGTTCATTACTTTATGAATGTCTATTCCAACAACAAGCACACTGCACTCAAACACCTTCTCCAATGTGCTCACACCCTACCTCACTTCCTATTCATTGGCAGTGATTTCAACATCTGATCCAAAATCTGGGATCCTCATTTTAAACACCACTCCAAATATGCAGATCAACTCATGGACCTCATGATGGACCCTGGGCTTGATTGATCTATTCCCATCCAGGACATTCCTACTCAATACTCATCTGATCAATCTAAATCTGATCCTATGATTGATCTCATCTTCACCACTAATGACATCTTGGTCAAAGGACATCACATTCTGGCTGATCACAGGCTTCAATCTGATCATGCCCCCCTTTTTGTTGCTATCCCAATAACTTCTGAACACATTCCTTTACAGAGGAAGGACATCAAACATGGCTCTGAGAAAGAGAATGTTTTCATAAAAGAGTTGGCTGATGGGCTTTTAGTGCTTTAATCAGCTGATCTTTCAACTGGAATGCAAGTCCAAAATGTTTCAGTGCAGATAGCTGATCTTATCAGTATACTGTGAGACAAGCATGCTACTAGGAGTTTTGTGTCTACATGCTCTAAGCTATGGTGGAACAAAGATTGTGCTAGAGCATTGAAATTATATAGAGAAGAGAGAAGTAGAGAGAACTGGATGGCATTTAGGAGAAGCATTCTTTCTGCAAAGAGAATTTTCTTTGATGCTAAAATCAAAGAAACTACTAAAAAAAATAGGAGACCTTGGGACCTCATGGCATGGGCCTAAGATCACAAGCTACCCCCAACTAAAGCTTTTGAATATCAAGGAAAACCATACAACTCACTTGAGTCACTATGGAAAGCATTCAATAGCACATACAATTCAGCTAGTCATAGAGACATTAATGTTTCTGCTCTAGACAAGCTCAACAACATCCCCACCTGAAGATGGGCTCTTTTTTCCCTATCTAAAATTCATGAGGTGCTCAAGGGATGTGCCAAGAACTCTGCTCTGGGTGTAGACCACCTCTTCTGGACTCACTTTAAAATCCTCCTCCAACATAACAGAATCCCTGGATCTCTTCTCCAACTAGCAAATACCTGCATTGATACCAGTGCTGGCCAGACCACTTCAAAGAATCTGTTTCTGTTGTCATACCCAAACCCACCAAACTGACCTATTCTATCCCTAAATCCTTTTGCCCCATTGTCCTCCTCAACACAATGAGAAAGTTATTTAAAAAAATGCTAGCTCATTACATGCAATTCAAAGCCATCAAACACAACACCATCCACCCCTGCCAAGCTGGTGGCATTGTTCAACAAAGCACCAAAGATGCTGGCATTTATCTCACATACCTAGTTTGTGCTGAATGTGCCAAAAGGTTAAATACTAGCATTCTTGTGTTTGACATCTCCCAATTTTTTCCTTCTTTGAATCATAACATGCTTCTTCATATTCTATGTAAACAAGGTTTCACTCCTCAGGTCACCAAGTTTTTTGCAAATTATTTAGTAGAATGTTCTACAACATATCTCTACAATTCCTTTTGCTCCTCTTTTTTCAATGCTAATACTGGTGTTGGACAAGGATCAGCTCTTTCTCTAATTCTCTCTGGACTGTACCTAACTCCTATTTTCTTTTTAGCCTCTCTTGATATGGCTGTACTTGTTTCTTTTCTCTCTTTTGTTGATTATGGGACAATTGTTGGACAAGGAGATATATGGACTTACTGTCATAACTAGCTTGCATACACATACTGCATTATTGTCAAGCTCATCAAAAACTTTGGGCTTGTTTTTGAACATGACAAGACCAAAGTTTTCAATTTCTCTAGGACTTGTAGTGATGCTAACCCTGCTATTGACCTCAGTTTTGCTCGATCCCTTCTTTCCCACATACCACCATCACCTCAGTTTTGGTCATGCATTTGTATTTGCTATGTCTGATGATAAGTCCTTGTATATATGCAGTTTGAAGAGTTGTCCTTGGGATGAGGACATTGAAGTTGAGTCAGAGGCTGAGATGTTGAGCCCTACTCTGTTGCAGGGGGGTGACACTGAGATGGCAGGCCCCTCTACTTCTCGTGCATCAGTTCTCCCAGCTGGGCCACCCGATCCTGTTATGCCTGTCCCTCACAAGGGCAAAGGCAAGAAGAAGCATAGCTCAGTTGTTGCTGAGCTCACACCCCCTCCTGCCTGCCTGGCACCTTCTGCATTATGCCTGTCCACTCCTGCTCTCCCAGTTTCTCCTTCTCTGGTTACTGGTGATCTCTCTCCAGGGGCAAGTACTTTTGCTCCTCACATCTGTCCTCTCTCTGCTATCTCCTGGCTGTCTGCTGCCCCCTCCACTGGTTTAGTGGATAGAGTCACCTCCCTTAACAACTCACTCATGGCCTTGGCTGGTAAGCCTTGGTCTGACCTGTAGGACCTTATGTGCTTTGCACGTGCTCTGTCTGTTACAGCAGGGCATGTATTTGCTGCTCAGGGGCATCTCTTGCCCTTCGATGACTCTCCCAATGCACCCACCTTGGCTTCAGCCATATGTGACATGCTTCCTCATGATGCCCCTCAGCGTCCTTCTCTGATCCATGGAATAGCTGACTCAGCTGCTCCTCCCCCCTCTGCTCCAGCACGTGGCCCTCCTTCAGAGGCCACTGCCCATCCTCTCCCAGCTCCCAAGCCTGCTCCTCCTCCCTGGCCTGCTCGGTCTGCCAAGCGTCCCCCTCCTCCCTCCAGCATCAAGTGTAGTTACGCTGACACTGTTCACAATGTGATGTCTCTGGTCAATTTGGCCAAGACAGTCCCTGATCTCCCCTCTGACTGCATCATTGTGATGCATCAGGCTTCCATCCTGCCTGCTGCTCCTAAGTGGAAGATCAAGTCCACTGTGCCTGGTCCCTCCCAGCAGCAGGTCCTCATCAAGATCGACCCCCTCCCCTCCTCCTCACAGTTCCCAGCTCTGGTGGGTGCTGCAAACTGTTCTCTTGGTAAGAGTGACCTTTGGGTCGACTGTTATTGCTACCCGGCCTATCCGTAAGAATCAGCAGGCCTTACCACACACTCTAGTGACAAGGGTCTAGCCTAGAGCAGGGTGTAATGTGCAAAGGTGAACGTGCACCGTATAATGCTTGTACACGAGCGAACACAAGCAGAGTTTAAGAGAGCGACTGATAAGAGCTCAACTAGTTATCACGCAAGAGGTTTATGCACGATATAAACTAGTATATAACTTGGGAGTTATACCTACTGCTACATCGGCTTTATATACTAAAGTAATACTACCAACTATAGGCGGTCACTGGGTCTAGGGTGAAGGTAGGATTACACTAAGGTCCAAGGCAGAGGATAGTGCTGGGGATACTGGCGAGCACTACAGTGAAGAGACGAAGAAATGTGGCAACATACTACATATCCAGAAATAGTCTGTCAAATATAGAACTCGGATCACGCTGGGAAGTAAGGGTCGAATATGGAATCATCAGAAGGATAAATAAAGGAGTCCGGATCAAAGATGATGTCACCATCCATATATGGGAACGAAGTTCTGCTGATCATAACATCGACTCCTGCCATTTCACATATGGGGGGATTTCCCTCCTTACATCTCGTGTTGCTTCCCAGGGTGAAATAGACCTGGTGAAGGCTGGTGTCTCTTGCCTCCTCTCCTTCACTGAGGGTGGAGTTGAGGCAGCTCTTCCATGTTTGTGATCTTATCTTAAGGTCATGGATGTTCCCTTCTTCAAGGCAGATGGCCAACAGGTCACTGCTGATGACGTTCAGGCTGTCATGGGGAGGTCCTACATAGCTAGCCTTTTCACTCTTGCAAATAGCCCTTGGGTTATGCGCAACTCCCGATGCGCCGACACTACCACTGTGTGGTTTGACATGCTCGATTCCCAGTCAGGTGCTGCTGCTAAGTGCCTGATTAGTTCTTCTTTCCAATTCAGCCCAGCCTTGTGCTTGATGTGTGTGGCCTGCTCCCACTCTGGTGTCCCTTTGTGTCAGTGTTGCTGGCACTGGGGACATTCCACTCATGCCTGTTGTTCTCAGGCCCCCCAATGCCTCCAGTGTGCTGGTCCTCATACTGAGGCCAGCCATTGTGATCACACTTCCTGCTGCAGGGGTAGCCCCTCTGTGAAGCCACCCCAGGAACCAACCCCTGCAGGAGCCCCATGCCCGCATGCCACATGTTGTGTGAACTGTAAAGGGGAACACAGTGCCTCCAACTGACGGTGCCCATTCTGGCGCCACTACTTTGACTAGGCATAGTTGGCTGAAAAGTCGGCCCCCTCAGACTTACAGGAGGCGATCCAGGAAATTTCTCAGAAGACAGCAGAGGCTGAGCACAAGGGTAGGTGTGCACTTGGCCATTGCCACTGAAACTGAAATATTGACTAGGGCCTTGTGTGAAGGGGGGCATCTGATCAGGTTGACTGTGATGGATGTTTGGACTCTCTAGCTGTATTGTTTGTATGTAGTTGTTTTTGGCCTCTAGGTTA